>JAXRKP010001335.1:72500-97500 GCA_037039925.1 Doris montereyensis | reverse complement strand
CAAAGACGGCATGTTGTATAGACCCAATTTAGACATTATCACTAAAACTTAGAAATACTCTTATTGCTGTAATCACTATCATAATAAATTCGTCACTTCAATCAGGTATAGTCACTCGTCCGTTTAAACATGCCGCTATCACCACGGTTCTGAAAAAAAGCAAATTTATCTCCTGAACATTTCAAAAATTTTCAACACGTTTCGAATCTCCCTTTCTTACCTAAGATTGTTTTCAAAAGATCGCTACAACCTAGCTTAGAACACATCTAATCAAATACAACCGGGGCTAAGCGTGTCTCTCCTCTTGCTCCCCTGGATTTGAATGCAGCGCTCGACACAACTGATCACTCGATTCTTGTCTAGCGCCTGTTCAGATCTTTTAAACTCTGTGGAACAATTTTTTTGAAATGGTCTAATTTTCTTACCTCATTGGTGGCACACAATAAGTTCAAGGCATGCGAATGCAACCATACAGTTTTTCACTTGACTTTGGTGTGTACCAGAGATTCGTATTGGAACCAATTTCGTACACATTGTCTACATAACCTTTAGCTGCAGTTATAGAACAACGTAGTGTCTAAGATAACATGCCATGTACGCCAATGATGCTCAGTTAGATTCATTAGCAAAATATTTTTAAAAAAAAAGGTTGCAGCCCTCCTCACACCTATGCAATATTGTATTGATGATGTCAAGAAATATGTAATTGTAAACAAATTAAACAGGAATCACGAAACTTTTAAACACGAAAGTTCCAACTGTACCAATAATGTAAAGATAATATTTCTAAAAAAAACAAGAAATTTGCGAATTTTCTTCAGCAGCAACCTATCAATGGACCATATCGTGGTACACCTCTGTAAATTTATGAATTGTGAAATCCGTCGTATCAGGCAACACTTGGCATTTTTACCTGATACTTCTCTTAAAACACTGATCAACTTACACCTGTAAATACCGACCGTCATTCGCATTTGCAAATGCCGCAGTGTTTTATCGTAACGTGTTGCCGCTTTTGCAAAATCCAGCTGCCAGGCTTTTGCATCTAAATAAAACAAGAGAGAACAGTTGACTCCATTGGATTTCATATTAGACCGGATTTCTATTAGAGCCACTGACCTATAAAATCGGAGTGCTGTGTTCAAAATGCATTAATGGTAGCGCCCCCCTCTCCCTTTCTCAGCGAGCTGATCGAACAGTACACTCCCCCCCCGTCACTGAGATCACATGATCATCACCACCTAGTTGGGATACGTGAAAAGGCATCAAAGAAGTTTTTCCAAGATCATTTACTCATTTTACTCTATCTGTCTGAAATGATCTTCCCTTGTCCCTACATCAAATATCCACGGAGCCCATGTTCAAGAATATTCTTGTTAAATTAACGCTCTGACCAATGCAATGTGTATTAATATGTATATCTAAGTGTTTTGATATTACCATTATCTCACTGTGATGCGCCTAGAGCTTTATTGTCGGCATATACGACATCTAAATAATCATTATTATCAGTATGTAGATGTCAAGATTATGTTGATGGACGTTTTGCAGAGCTAGTAAAGATGGATAAAGATGGATACAGATGGATAAAGATGGATAAATGGATAAAGATGATAAAGATGGATAAAGATTTTATAGGCTGCATCTCCCACACATGCAAGATCACCGACTGGACATCATTCACATCGAAGCACGCCATTTCATTCAAAGTCATTTCAACTCTCGGATGAACATACAGTACACACGCCTGTTAGGCTGTTCGTGCTAACACTCTAACATGCTGTCTCTCTGAAAATTAAGCTGAGTACTCATTAACACCTAAGTCAAATGATGAAAACAGAGTGAAGTGCCTTTCCAAAGATGACATCGTTGTGAAAATCCCACCAGCGTCAGCTGTGGGATTTGAACCAAGTTCAAAGCTATAATTACCTAGAATTAATGATTAAATAAGAAGGAAAACTAAGCGAAAAAATCAGCCAGAAAATCTAAAAGGCAACGACAATATATAGCCATGTAGGGAAAGGCATTTAGAGGTAAACAAAAATTACCAACAAAAACAAAAATGGCTGTATACAACCCAGTTTTCCTACTCTCCTCTATGGCAGTGAAACGTGGACCTTAGACAATAGGGAATACAGTAGAGTACTAGCAGCTGAAATGAAATAGCTAAGAAGACTAGTAGGGAAAACTATACAAGACAAAATAAAAACACAACAATAAGAAATGGAACAAATGCAGGTGATATACAAATTGAGATAGAAACAAACCAACTGAGATTGTTTGGGCATGTAAACAGTATGAATAACAATAGCAAAATCATTATTCATTGCTTAATTCCAAGGTAAAAGACCAAAAAGCAGACCTCAAAGAAAGTGAGAACAGTATATTAAGAGGCATCCAAGCAAAGAAATTGCCAGGACAAGACAGCCTTGAGAAAGATTATCTCACGAATCTGAGCCCATAAACCGAAAGGTAAATGGGAACTGATAAAGAAAGAAAGAAAACATCACTAATGTTAGATCATAAAGTTGATGCAACAATATTCGAGAATATCAATTCATACGAATATATGGGGAACACAAGTGGTGAAATGAAAGAAGTAACTAAACATATTGTGTTATTACTATTATTATTATTATTATTATTATTATTATTATTATTATTATTATTATTATTATTATTATTATTATTATTATTATTATTATTATTATTATTATTATTATTATTATTATTGTGATTATGATTATTATTATGATTATTATTATTAGTATTATTATTATTATGATTATTATCATCATTATTATTATTATTATTATTATTATTATTATTATTATTATTTATTATTATTATTATTATTATTATTATTATTATTATTATTATTGTCAGTATTATTATTATTGTTATTATTTTCAACGATTGACGGATGTAATATATTATGTCGACAATGGTATCACATCTGGATATTGATACACAATGGGTAATACAGTTGGGAGAAAGCACTGCTACCGAATTTGTGTAACATCGAATCATGTAGTGCCTTTGTTACATTTTCATCTATTTGTTTAAGATGCCATTCATTAGTGCCGTTCTTACATCTTCATATATTTGTTTAAGATGCCATTCGCCTTTAACCGTTGGTAATGGGGAGGGGGGGGACGCGCGATGGACGTAAGCGTTTGCTGTTTTTTAATCTTTCCTTAAATGATTAACCAAATATCACTGATCTAAAGAATCAATAGTTCGATAGGTGCAGGAAGAATGATCTCAATGGCATGCTAAGGGAACATACTATCAGTGAGTAATAGGAGTGTCAAATATCGATATTTTTTTTAGTGTGGGTTTTTTTATGCAGCAAAACAGTTATAAAGGACACAACCCCACGCTTCAATCCATCATTCGAGCTGAGGTCTGAAGATGTAATTTCAATGCCTGCAAAAAGCTTTTGACTTTGTTCGTCTAGGGAAAAAAATAAGATGTTATACAGAGGAATTTATATCGGAGGACCACATGAGATAGACTGATCATTCATACCAAGGAGTCCTTTTCAAAAGTTAAATCAACCCATATGAATTCATTGGCTTAAGACATTTTTACCCCCATAACAGCTATTTTCAATTCACTTGTGTACGGGAATTTTCGTAATATAGAACCCGGAACAGTTACATAAACGTCAAGATTAAAAAGACGAAATCGAATTGCAAATTTTTCATGGATTGAGTCTCCAGATATTTTTGATACATGTGGTGTATTTCTTGACTGTAAGAGAAATTGAATTTAAATTGTCATTGTTTTCGATCAGCTTTCTATTTTCATTCTCATCCCAAGGAATGTCCTTATTGATTTCAAACTAGATCGGAACATTTAACCTCTATCAAGAATGGAGATAGGATTAAATATGTTTCGATCTTTGATCGTAATAATGTTGGTTAAGCCTTGTCCATGTAAACAGGTGAGATTTGTAAACAAACCCTTGTGTACAGCTAGCACAAACAAATGCACCAATGATGTAATTGGCATCGCTAGCCACCTGACAGAGTTTGATTGTGCTATACAATGTAGCAGGAATCAAAAGTGTCTAGGCTTCAGTAGAAGCATTCAGGCTCAACAAAATCTTCTGACGTGTGCACTTTGCATGACTACTGCTTGTCTCTGTCAGAAAACTGCACGATGTTCAGCACCACTCACATCTTTTATGAGAAATACAAAACGTGTGAAAACAATGGATTATGGACAGATCAACAGCAAAGATGTGACTGTTCTGGAAGCAATGGTTGGGTTGGCAAACTGTGCTTAGAGGCACCACGGTCGTGTTACGACCTGGTACTTGCAGGATATTCATCGGGTACAAGGATAATCTCCAAAACTGATATTCCCAGTCTTGGACCAGACACGTTGCGGTGTAGTATCAGATCCTGGTCCAAACACGTCGAGACAGATGTATTACTGTACGAGGACACAACATCTCCAATATTCAACAGTAGCTGGACAGAAATCGAAAATGGTATTCACCAAGGCTTGAATTATTGGATTGGTTTAAAACATTTCTATTCAGAACTGTACGCTTTAAGAAATTCGTCTCCAGGACCATTCCGACACTATATATTCTTAACGTTTGTTTCATATGATGATAAAGGAATAGGTTTTAATTTCCACGGATGGCAGCTGGGTGACGCCTCAGACGGCTATAAGCTTTCATACACTGGAGCTGGAAAGAGCAACTCTGGTTTCAACGATGCCGACGTGTCAACGCTCAAAAACTGTTTTGAAGAGAATACTAACACACATTTTTCCACTTATGACCGAGACCAAGACCAAGTGACGTCCGAGAACTGTGCCCTCAACTCTGGCTCTGGATTTTGGTACAAGACTTCATGTCAACCTCTATGCAATCCTTTCGGGGTGTTCTATGGTTTATCACCTCCACCCAGGTTCACATTTGCCGAGCCAAGATCAGCGACCACACTTTGGGCTGGGCAATTCAAACGTGTGATAATGCTATTAAGAGTTGAATATTAAAACTCATTGAAACTACTGCAGACAAAAAGACAGACAAATTTCATGTTTCCCAGGGTTTTAGTGCTCAATTTGTTTAAAGTATAAATGGGTTAAAGATTAAGTCAAGAACGATTATTTTTCTAATTTTCTAATATTGTTTTTGTGTTGATGATTTCTTATTAATTTTTTGCATCGTTTCGCTGATAATTTACATTTTGCTCCACTGCCAAGATAGCTAACTGTTCGTCCCATGTGTGTGGATACAAAAAAAAACTCTGTTTCGATGACTGCATAGAAACAAAGACGAGACAAGCAGAGAAAAAAAAATATCTTCCCAAGCAGAATTGAACCGTCACCTCCACGTCGGCAACCATTGCTTTACCCTGAAAGGATAGCATACTATGAATATTGCCCACTACCTTCCTTCAAAGGCGTCAGTCGTATTCGATGTTGATATCACTGTTGATATCACTGATATCACTGTTAACATCACTGTTGATATCACTGTTGATATCACTGTTTATATCACTGTTGATATCACTGTTGATATCACTGTTGATATCACTGTTTATATCACTGTTGATATCACTGTTTATATCACTGTTGCTTTCACTGTTTATATCACTGTTGATATCACTGTTTTTATCACTGTTGATATCACTGTTGATATCACTGTTGATATCACTTTTAATATCACTGTTGATATCACTCTGCTTCGAGCTATCAGCCGACATGCACTGCTATTGATGACAGCCACAGTTTAATGCTATTGAAACGCACATTCAATTACCGACCAAAATGTCTACAGTACACACTTGTTGATGTATATATTTACATATATTTACTTGGTCCAGCGGTCACGAGCTTGCAAGCGCCCCTTTACCGTATGTGTATATATACGGATTTATGTCAACAATTATTTTATAACATTAAAGAAATAAGCGTTAAGTTTTATTTTAAGTGTAACCATCTGAATAAAGAACTAAAGAAAGAAACATATGCGCGTCGGTATATGAAAAATGTGAAATATTGTCAAATACTATGTAAGCCAAGTGTGTACTTCGTGTGCAGTATCCTAGTGCTGCTTTTAACCATGTTTTACTTATTCTAGACACAAGAATAAGTCTGAAATATATATATATATATATATATATATATATATATATATATATATATATATATATATATATATATATATATATATATATTAAGAGTCGCTGTTATTAATTTCCATGCAGCCATTGAAGATGGCTCCTGAAATTAGTTAGCCCCCCTCCCCACCCCCATATACACATTTAAGAATCATTCAATGCTGATAATTTTTTATGTGAGTTCTCACCTGTCACTGTGATGATGTAAATGCATTTGTGCAGTCTTCTCCCCCACAGACATTCTGTCTGGCCTCAATGCAAACATTCTTACTAATACTTATTGATAACGTTATTCCTGTAATCACTAACATAATAACTTCTTCACTTCGGTTAGGAATAGTAACATGAGTAGTAGTAATATGTGAGATAATTCGCGCAAGCTGGTCGCAATAATCGAGCTCCTGCTTTATTTCTAATTTCCATGTACTTTTCACCCTCTGATTCTTGTAACGTTTACATCACCTGATTCCTGTTTTTGTTAACAGTGATTTTGAGGACATAGTTTTTTCGTAGATTTTGATGATTGATTTCCCTCTAAAAATCTGGAAAAAACAGAATAATTCATATTCTTTGAATGTCAGTGAGACTTCTCCCTCCATTGCAATTGTTGCTGATTTTCCTGAACTGTTTTCAACAATCAAAGTAGTGAATGGGTCGCAGTAAGTACCTACCTAATGAACTACATGCCTTGCAGTGTTGGTGTAACAACACTTCGTCACGGCAAACAGTAGACAGAATGAAGGAACGGCGCATTTTTATTAACACACTCACACAAAAGCACTAAGCGTGGAAAAAGAGGAGGAAAACATATAGACCGATCCGCTGACACAGTGTAAAGCCAGTATATTATTATTACCTCGTCCTGTGATCGATACAAAGAAAAGCGATCATACCAATACCGACTTCCACAAGGATTTTAAACAAGAAAAGGGACGGTGAAAACACAATCAATCCGCCTTCTAGCCTGTACATATGAAAAGATTGACAAACCAAAGGAAACATTTCTGTATTGGATATTTAAATGCACAATCCTGTAGAATCAAAATTGACATTTCAGAACTCATTATAGAATATGAAGGTAATGATACAAAATAACATGAAAGCTCAATAGAAACAAAGACGAGACAAATACAAAGAATTGACAGAAGAAAATTATGGCCACTATGGGGATCGAATGCGCAACCTCTGAGTCGGCACCCATTGTCTCGTCATGTGAAGAAAGCGTGCTACCAACTCAGCTAACTACGCTCCTAAATATGACATGGTCATGTTCTTTATCATCGACAGCTGGTTGTCAACTCATGGTGACGAAGATACAATCAGAAGTCTTTCTGGTCCAAACTACATTTGTACACCTTGTCCTCACGTATGACATCGTGGAGGAGGAATTGCTATTGTTTATCGCCAGTGTCTGATCTCCATGATGTAATACATCCTTTCATCACAATTCTTTTAAGGTCTGTGAAATTTCGGTCGATCTTTGTTCAAAGTTTTTCAATTTTTGTTGCATCTATCGTCCTCGCAATTATTCATCAACTAAAGAATTCATCGATTACTTTCAAACATTAATGTCAAAAATCTCTTCCTAAAAAGAAGGAATCCCATCCTTCTTGGGAATTTCAACTTCCATTTTGTCAACAATTCATCCGATGTTAGATGTTTAAAAGACTTAATGCATTCATGTAATATGACCCAAATTATTTCAAAACCAAACCATCGTAAAGGTCATATTCTCGATTGGGTTATAACTAAAGAACAGAGTCATGTTGAAAATACTTTGGTTCTAGACAAATGTATTTCTGACCACCATGTCATTAAATTTGATTTCAAAGCCTCAAAGTCGGAAGCTCTTAAACAGGTTGTCTTTTCAGGGAACCTTAAAGACATTAACGTGGCAGAGTTTAGAACTGATGTTTCAAAATCCGTATCTGGTGATACAACTGTTTGCATAGATCATACAAATAAAATGCTCAAAAACGTTCTAGACAGGGAAATATTTAGAACAAGGAAACTCTCATGTGAGACGTGTATAAAGAGAGCCAAATGTCAATATTAGTTAGATAAATGAAATAGTTTAAAACCCTCCAAACAATGTTTTGATATATGTAATGACATACTAGGAGGAAAAAAAAGAAACTATTCTCCCCAACAATTTTGTAAACAATGAGTTACCCAATATTTTTGCATCTTATTTCAGTGACAAAGCTGAAGGATTTATAAACGATCTTGACTCGTAAAATCCATGCCATATTACAAATACTTTTGTGGGTATCAATTTTGAAATAGTATTAGAGGACTTTGTCAGAACACTCATGTTAAATGATCCATCAAAATCGTATGAACTAGACCCAATACATAGCAATGTGTTAAGTTTGTGTATTGATGACATTGTACCAAATAACTAAAGATAAATGGATATGTACATCAGTCATTCAAGAATGCATTGGTTAATGCTCTTCTAAAAACATCACCACTTGGTTGGTACAATCTAAAAAATTACAGACCTATTTCTAATTTGCATTTCTTCTCCAAGGCTCTTGAAAAAGTCGCTTGCAACAAATTCTTTCTCATTTGAAAATTAATGATTTAACAGAAACGTATCAATCAGCTTATAAATATCATCATAGCACAGACACATCCTTTCTAGATATTGAAAATGATTTGCTTGCTGAAGCTGAGTCGGAGTGTGATGTCCTTTTAAATCTATTATACATATCAGCAGCATTTGATACCATTGATAACGATTTTTGTTGAGGCGCCTCGAAATGAATTTCAAGATAACAGACACAGCATTAAAATGATTTTAGTGATCATTCATGGTATCTATTCAGATTTCCAATCACTAAAACATGGAGTATCACAGGGCTCTGTGCTCGGTCTAGTTCTATTACGCTACATACTCAGCCTCATGTATCTGAAATTGTTAAATATAACGTTAACTATCATTTCGGTTGATCATATTTTAATGATTGTGATAAAATTACAGAACATTTTCAACACTGTATTTCATCAGTTAAAGAATAAATGAATGAAAATATATTGATGTTAAATGAAGAAAAAATGATTTTATTGTCATATGCAGTGCAAAATCTAGGAAAGAAATATTTCAAACCAGTCTAACATATGGAAACACATCCATTGAATTCTCTGACACAGTCAAGAACCTTGGAGTTTATTTCAAAACATGATATGTCCATGTCTCACGCTATCAGTAACATTTATTTTGACATTTACAACATATGGAAAATAAGACACCTTATTCCAACGAAAATAATGCAGCTAGATTGGATCTAAACAAGAACAAAAAGATCACATCACACCAATCTTGAAGACTCTACACTGGTTACAAATAGAGAAAAGAATAAATTATAAGTTAGCAACAGTTGGCTCAAGCAGCATTCATAACACAGCAGCATCCTACATTCCAGACATGCTTACACCATATGTTCCATCACGAAGAATGAGATCATCAATGGATACATTAAAGTTTGAAATCTCTAAAATTAAATTCAAATCTCTAGATGAACGATTCTTCACTTACACAGCTCTTAAGGTCTGGGGACAGTCTCTCCAAATCCGTTAGGGAAATAAAATGTCCTGTTACTTTTTAAGAAAAAGAAGAAAAAAAACTCATCTTTTTACAAATTAAGTTTCATTGATCCTATGTAGCATTATAATGGATTTAATCTTATCTTTTATGTAATGCTTTCATCGTTTGTTTGTGCTATACTTTTATCGTTAATTTAAAAAAACAATTTCTGGAAATACAATAGTATCATTGTTTTAAATGCTATTTCATATTTAAAATCTATACTTATATATTAACTTTTTCAACTTCTCAATAATGTAAAGCATATAGAGCTTATTTTCACAATGGGTAGATGTGCTATAGAAATGTTATTTAGGATTATCATTATTAGTACCTTATCCTTTTAAAAAAGCCATTTTCATGCCAAATCCGGAAGAACAATTATCTCCGAAAGATTGCAAACATTTCCAACTCTTTCTTATAAAATGAATGTTGGAAACCCATCTTAAAATAAACCTAATCAAATACAACGCATACAAACCCAACCAGCCTGCATAAAAGCAATTTCATAACACCTACATTGCTTTACTTAAAATATCTCTGTTCTCGCTCTGCTAGATCTGCATGCGATGTTCGACACAATTTACCATTCGATTCCTATCGAGCACCTGTTTAGATGGTTTGAACTACCGGGAGCAGTTCTAAAATGGATTGGGTTCAACTTCATCGGTTGCACACAATAGGTTAAGTAAAAGAAGTGCAATCATCCATTGTTTTCACATCTTTTTGGTGTACCAGGAATCTGTATTGCGATCAATGCTGTACACAATGTATACGCAACCTTTCGGTGCCTTAATAGCACAATATAGTTTCAAATATCACTCAATGTACGCCTATGATATTCAGTTGTACTAATCTGTAATATCTAAGAATATAACAGCCCTGATCACATCTATGCAATGTTATATTGAGGATGTCAAGAAAGTGGTGGTTGCAAACAATTTAAAAAAGAATAACCACAAAATCTCTGTACATGACATTTCTTTCTGTAGCAGTGATGTAAAGATAATCTTTGACAAAAAGCAAGGAAGATTGGACCATTCTTCAGCAATGACCTGTCAACAGACCATCATGTGGCATACCTTTGCAAATCGATAAATTACGAAATACGTCGATATAGACCACTTTAGCTGAAAACAAATACTATTTTCTTTTTATCATATTATGGTTGCTATCGCAACGCCTTCATAGTGGATTTCCTGCGAAAATACCTACAATTTCAATTCAAATATACTCTTTTAATCTTTAAACAAATGTGGGGGTATCTTTGCACACATGTCATTCGGTTTAATATCTAACCGCACTGGTTGGCTTCTTTGGATGAATTGAACGGTTTGGATGTTATGATTTGTTTGAAAATGCATATAGCATAATATGGCAAATTTAATTACAATAGAAATAGTTTTGCAGAAATTAAAAGAGATATCGTAAATCGCTAATAAGCGTCATATATACTATATACGAAAATTGAGAGCAATCGGACAAGAAATAAAAATGTTGACAGCAAATCACTGTCAAAGAGTGACATTTTCAGAAAATTGCATTTAAAACAATCGTTTCCGTTAGTTTAATGTCTTTTCGCGTATAAACCTTTAAAAGATTAGTATGATACTTTGAAACGTCATGCAATCTTGAGAGGTTCTCAAATTCTTCTTGTCGACTCTTTACCAAGTATTCATGATCTCTTATATTCATGTCGGATGACAGTTTTCTTATAACAGGTGCGCGGAATGTCTCCCGTAATTAGCGGCCGATCTTAGCTAGTATTAAAAATAATTAATCAATGTATATGTGTAATATAGACTACTTGGTGATGAATGAAATCAGTACCAACTTGTCATATTTTAGACACTATTTCCGGCTATTTTGGTAACACCAATAGGTTGAAGGCTAGACAGGAATCGTTTATAACAACATCATGTGAAACGATTGGTTGGATACTCATATTATTCATGGTATCAATGTGAAAACAATTACGTGCTCCATCCAGTACTTCAATAAACGAAAGAAAAAAATCCAATTTGTGGTAAAAATGCCTTTCTGTGGATCCCTGCATGCAAGCAAATTTTCGCACAGGAGAATCCATACACAGAAAGATTTACAACTTCCCATCTGAAAGAAAGCATTAATCCCGAACGGAGAAAATGACAGGATATGAAATGAACAAAGATGCAAGTTATAGAATAGAGACAATATTGCAGGACGCTTAATACAAAAACGCATCGCAGGATGCAGAATAGAGGAAAGAATGTGCAAATGGAAACAATTGCAAGGAATACAATGGCAAACAATTGCAAAGTACAAAATGGAAACAATTGCAAGTACAAAATGGAAACAATTGCAAGGTACGAAATGGAAACAATTCTAAGGTACGAAATGGAAACAATTGCAAGGTACAAAATGGAAACAATTGCAAGAGTACAAAATGGAAACAATTCTAGGTACAAAATGGAAACAATTCTAGAGTACAAAATGGAAACAATTGCAAGGTACGAAATGGAGACAATTCTAGAGTACAAAAATGGAAACAATTCTAGAGTACAAAATGGAAACAATTGCAGAGTACGAAATGGAAACAATTCTAGAAAAATGGAAACAATTCTAGAGTACGAAATGGAAACAATTCTAGAGTACGAAATGGAAACAATTCTAGAGTACGAAATGGAAACAATTGCAGAGTACGAAATGGAAACAATTGCAAGGTACGAAATGAAAACAATTCTAGCGTACAAAATGGAAATTCTAGAGTACAAAATTGGAAACAATTGCAGTGTACGAAATGGAAACAATTGCAAGGTACGAAATGGAAACAATTCTAGAGTACAAAATGGAAACAATTCTAGAGTACAAATGGAAACAATTGCAGTGTACGAAATGGAAACAATTGCTGTGTACGAAATGGAAACAATTCTAGAAAAATGGAAACAATTCTAGAGTACGAAATGGAAACAATTCTAGAGTACGAAATGGAAACAATTCTAGATACGAAATGGAAACAATTCTAGAGTACGAAATGGAAACAATTTTAGAGCACGAAATGGAAACAATTCTAGAGTACGAAATGGAAACAATTCTAGAGTACGAAATGGAAACAATTCTAGAGTACGAAATGGAAACAATTCTAGTACGAAATGGAAACAATTCTAGAGTACGAAATGGAAACAATTGCTGGTACAAATGAAACAATTGTGTACGAAATGGAAACAATTGCAGTGTACGAAATGGAAACAATTGCTGGGTAAAAATGGCAAACAAATTTGCTGGGTACGAAATGGAAACAATTGCAGGCTACGAAATGGAAACAATTGCAGGATACAAAATGCAGGGTACAAAATGGAAACAATTGCAGGGTACGAAATGGAAACAATTGCAGGGTGGAAACAATTGTACGAAATGGAAACAATCGCAGGGTACGAAATGGAAACAATTGCAGCGTACGAAATGGAAACAATTGCAGAGTACGAAATGGAAACAATTGCAGTGTAAAATGGAAACAATTGCAGTGTACGAAATGGAAACAATTCTAGAGTACGAAATGGAAACAATCGCAGTGTACGAAATGGAAATAATTGCAGTGTACGAAATGGAAACAATTGCAGTGTACGAAATGGAAACAATTGCAGTGTACGAAATGGAAACAATTGCAGTGTACGAAATGCAAACAATTGCAGAGTACGAAACGGAAACAATTGCAGTGTACGAAATGGAAACAATTGCAGTGTACGAAATGGAAACAATTGCAGTGTACGAAATGGAAACAATTGCAGTGTACGAAATGGAAACAATTGCAGAATGGAAACAATTGCAAAGTACGAAATGGAAACAATTGCAGCGTACGAAATGGAAACAATTGCAGTGTACGAACTGGAAACAATTGCAAAGTACGAACTGGAAACAATTGCAGAGTACGAAATGGAAACAATTGCGGAATACGAAATGGAAACAATTACAGGGTACAGCGGAAACAATTGCAGATTACGAAATGGAAACAATTGCAGTGTACGAAATGGAAACAATTACAGGGTACGAAATGGAAACAATTACAGGGTAAGAAATGGAAACAATTACAGGGTATGAAATGGAAACAATTACAGGGTACGAAATGGAAACAATTGCAGGGTACGAAATGGAAAAAAATCACAAGATTCGGAATGGTAAATTGCAGAATGCGGAATTAAGAACATGGCTGTTGTTTAATTGATAAAAACGACGGATGTGAAAAGGATAAATCTAGAAGTTGAGGAATTGAGAAAATTTTAGGATGCGGAATGGAGAATATCGTAGGATACAGAATGAAGACAAAGTAATGATAAAGGAGAAAATTACAGGTGACGCGAAATTAATCGAATGTGATGAATGATTCAATTTTGCATTGGTTTATATATTCTCTCTACATCGGGTATTGTACGCTGTATTCAAAAGCTGAAAGTTCAAAATCTAGAAGGAAATAAACACTATCTTTTATAAACGGAATCTAGAAGGAAATAAACACTCTCTTTTGTAAACAGAATCTAGAAGGAAATAAACACTATCTTTTGTTAACGGAATCTAGAAGGAAATAAACACTATCTTTTGTTAACGGAATCTAGAAGGAAATAAACACTCTCTTTTGTAAACAGAATCTGGAAATAAACACTATCTTTTGTAAACAGAATCTAGAAGGAAATAAACACTATCTTTTGTATACAGAATCTAGAAGGAAATAAACACTATCTTTTGTAAACAGAATCTAGAAGGAAATATACACTATCTTTTGTAAACAGAATCTAGATCTTTGCCAAACTCGTAAATAGAATTTATAAAATATATACACGGAATGGAAAACAACTACAATATGTTGAATGCAGAAAATGTAGGATGTAGAATGGAGTAAATTGCAGGATGTGGAACGGGAAACATATTGCAGGTTGCTGAATGGAAGAAAGAAAGAAAGAAAGAAAGAAAAAGAAAGAAAGAAAGAAAGAAAGAAAGAAAGAAAGAAAGAAAGAAAACAACCCAGAAAGAAAGAAAGAAAGAAATAATAAAAGAAAGAAAGAAAAAAGAAAGAAAAATAATTATCTATATAGCGCCGATATCAACATAGAAGTGCTAAATGGCGCTTAAGATTTCGACAAAGTATACAATGAAACATCATATAATGTACAACAGATAACATATATACACATACATACAAACACACACACAAACAAACACACACACAAACACACACAAACACACACACAAACACATAACACATAAACATACACACATGAACTCATAACACATAAACATAAACAAACGAACACATAACACACAAACACACACACCCACAAACCCATAGATACACAAACACACATACACACACAAAATACACACGCACCAAAACACACACACACACACACACACACATACACAAACGCGCACATATGTATAATATAAGCATGGACAGTTCTGATGTTATTTAAAGCTGAGGCGATTAAAACTCTGATTTCTTGTAAAACGAATAGAATGACAATGTCTAAAAATAAGACATGCTCATTCGTTATCTAATAAGTTGTAATAACAAATATACGGTTGTGAGCATAAAAGTTAAGATAATCAGCAGGTATAAAAATTCAGTTCAAATTAGACATACATCTAAGTAAAATAATTGAACAATTACATAGCAAAGAAACAGCGCTGCATGATGCAGAGTGGAGAAACCTGCAGAATGTTACAGGGTGCGAATTGAATAAGAAATGATACTGAATCCATCAAAGTGGCAGAATGGTAGCTCCAGATCTAGGTCTAGAATCTGGATCTATCCAATCGCAATATTATAGAATCTGGACCTACATGCATTCTAGCCTTGAGTCCCTCAATCTAAATATAGCTAGATCTAGATTCTACATCTAGCCAGATCCAGCGATAACAATAATAATGGTAACACTGCAGCTTACCGGACAACTTGGTATGGCTAGTAAATTTACGGCATTGTAATTTTAGTTTGTATTGAATAACACTAACCCTAGCCCTGAACCCCCACCCCTAAACTTTCTTTTTTCTCAGGGTTTTCACAAGTTCTCACATGTTTCACATGGCTGTCCGGTAAACTGCAATGTGGTAAAACATTTTTAGAACTTAGATCTAGATTTAGACTTTGAAGCAATTAAGAAATCAAAAAAGACTCGAATACATGATCATGTAATACATCTATATATAGCTCTATATCTAGATGTAGATATCCAGGTCTATAATGTTGATCACACATGAATGAAAAAAGGCAAGGCAACAGGCCATGGTGCAATTCATGTGTAGCCCTGAAAGCAAAAATCGAGACTTATGTAGACATACCCTTGTTGCTATGTGACCACTGCATGGTCCTTTTTGTCCACGATTCTATACGTTTTACACGTTCTTCCTGAACCAGATCCTAAATTGATGAAAGTACTCAACATGTTCAATAAGAGGTATAACATAAAAGGTAACATAGCAAGGAATACGATAAAACAAGGTGGTTTAGCCATGATCGATGTTAATACTCTTATTGAGGCATTAAACATCACCTGTTTAATAATAATAGTTAATGGAACCAGCTCAGAACTAGGAAGTAAAACAAATAGACCTCTTGGTTATACTAGGCCATAGATAGCCGACATTAATTTCACCCATATAGAAGAATTATTTTTGGGCTAAAGTATTACGACATTACAAGACATTTTCATATAAATACGCTCCAAAAATATTGTTGACTTGTATTCGAGCAGTTTTCTATACAATAGAAAAATTGTGATCAACACAACATATATAGAAAATAAAGAAATGCAAAAAACATCAGTTTTTTTTTTGTATTGGTCAACTACATGACAGATGCGATTGTTATTCTTATCAAACCTTTCATATAACATATTGGATTACTTATTTATCCTCGTGGCGCTTGGTCAGCACATAAGGCCGACACAGTGGATCGCCACTGGTCACTGTCAGATGCCAATTTTGTCATCGGCTCCCACGTCCATCAATTTCTCTTTTCGAAGCTTCTCCTCAAGGTTTCTAGCGACCACTCTTCCTTGCTCCCTGAGGTCCATCTAGGGGGGGGTATTTAAGGGATGGCATCAGCATTCATCCTAAGGATGTGATCAGTCCACTTCCATCTTCTCTTTCTCACAATTTGAGATAACGTGACGTTCTTTATTGAAAACCGTTGTTTGGTATCGGTGTTGTCAAAAATAGATATTGCAAGATCGGCTCCCCTTCTTCTTCTCACATCTTGCAGTGATATATTCCATTTTTCATTGATATAATGGGGTTAATTTGTTTTGTTTTTTTTTCCGGTCATGTATATGGAGATTTGTGAAAATTTTATGCTTAAAGATCGTTTCTCCCTCTTCGCAAAATCCACAAAACGTATCTCCATTGTCATTTTTTCTGAAAATAAACCTTTCCGTCCCATTAAAAGTTCTTGTTGACTTTTAATGTTTTCCAACTTTGGCTTAGATCATATCTTGTAGTGTGCCTTTTAAATCTTTCGAAAAAAATGTTCTTCTCCTCATCACTTCTGTCTTCTTGTGGGGCGTAACACACGATGATGGTCCCCTTGGCGTATTTAGAATTAGACCTAGCTTTCATTAATCTTTCACCCATGAGTTCCCATTCCAACAAAGAGGGTTTTTTTGTTGTCATTTTTTTGATAATATCAGAACAACTCTATTCATATGTTAAGGATCGTATAAACGGTAGCAAGATATACTTGGCCAATGTCAGTCCACCGTGATTCGCATATCGACAGGATATCTATTTTATATTTGTCCATTCCATTTATTGTTTGCACAAGTTTTCCTGTCTGGTAAATTCAATCCAATCCAACAAAACGTTATTGTCGTCATAAAGGCATCATCTTCGTTAACAGCGATCTATAAAATACATTATGTGCATTGGAATACAGATTTTATGTTATTATGTTATTAGTATAGAAATAGATAGTAGTCAATTAATTAAATTAGAATGTATAATTTGTTAATATTAATATATATATGACGAAAAATAAGGCGTACATGTCACAGTAAATCATGGTAAATATTTCTAAAAATATTGTTTTGCAAAAAACTCTCAGAATCTGAATGAGCTTAAAGATATAGTATTATAGTATACATATGATATTATAAGAATAAAGCGTGCTCACATTCCATGCGCCCACCAAAATGGATTGTTTAATATTCAGAAGAATTGACATCGACTGGTTGTTGGTTTTCTTTCGGTTTGGCCTCACCCATCATTGATACAGTGTTGTGGATCGCCAGCCCAATCTGGTTTTGTGGAGTTGTGGATCCAGAACTCGGTTTGCAATTCTTTCATTCCCCTGCATCTTTGTATTTTAATCCATTGTCAGTTTCTCTAACAGTTGTATTTTTTACAAGATAGGGGAATTAACCCAATGCCTAACCCCATCTTGGAGGACCTGGGTTTATTTCGGAGATTCACTCCTAGACAGGTAGCTTTCCCAAGCTCATGAGCCCTGCCAGCCCATAGTTTGAGTTCAAAGTTGTTCTTCTCCTAGACAGACTGCCTTTCCAGGTTAACGAGCTCTGTCCACCCCGGGAGAGGTTATAAAGGCGCTCGATTCGCCTGTTAGCCACCTCACAGGATATTGATAACATATTTGAAATTACTAAACTTAGATGACTTCTCTTTAAATAAAAGCAAATGTTACTGTTATTTTCACATGCTTCTCAGTAACTGTAAAGGTGCATCAAAGATCGGCAATTTAAGAACATATTAAAATACCAATTTTCAGAAAGCTTAATAAAAACAGATCCGATACTAAACTCTAGCGTTTCCAAACCAAAGCATTGCATAAGATTTTAAGAACGAATAAAGCGTTTCAAGATCTATATAAGACCGATCAGATCAATGTACTTTTTTTGTCATTTACATGTTGAATCAATAAAATATGACCTTCTATGGATTCGTGTAAAACAGGCCTGGTTTGAAACTAAAAGACATAGCAATGAGACATGTCCAAACACGTCTGTTTTAAAGCTTTCTAAAACTTTCATGCTGCTCAAAATATCACGTAATGATATCAATAGCAGCTGGATATTTACATTGGCAAAATTCTTCATGTATAGAAGTAACGTTTGAATACACTGCTAAAAATTATGCACTTAAAAGTACAAATCTTATGCTAGATGCTACATAGAAACATAAATCAGTTTTAAAGAAAACAAAATTGAGGTCTTTGTGTTCAAATGGGAATATTGTATTTATTTTTCTCCACCCGTTGATTTATACAAAACAACAACGTTATGCCCTGCTTTGTTGTGTTTTGTTGTTTTGTTGTGCGTAATGGTTTTCTATTTGAACATAGCGTTGATATAATTTATGTCACTCCTTTTTTGTTTTGTTCTCGACATGTTTCTTTCTTGTAACATAACATGCCGTATTCCGTTTCATTTGTTTAGTTTTCCTTTGTTCTCGTTTGTCTTGTTTACATATATAACTATTCATGTTATAGGTTTTATTTCATGTGCGGATGTAAAATTTCTGGACAGCTAAATATTTTTTTAATTTAAAAAAATAAATTTAAAAACTTGTATTTCATTGTATGTTCCTTTAATCGCCTCGTGGTGCATTTGGTACTGTACAACATGTGTACATTTCAAAGAAATCAATTGACAATTACGTTTGCAAATAGTATTTATCTAAAGACAGGTGTTGTAATGCAATATCAGCATAACCGTCAAGACCGAAGGTCTGCCTTGTTGATCATCAGCACGAAAACGACAGTAGATCTAAACCTAGTTTATGTTAAGCATTGATTGTCACGAAAGTAAAGACGTTGCACACAGTGCACTCTAGATCTACATGTGACGGGAAAAATCTAGTAACCCAAGGCTGAATTAATAATTACGACAATACTATTCATTATACTCACGGTCGACAATCAATCAATGTGTGAAGCAATCACACAAACATACAATAACAATCGAAGTAGAGTATAAAACACAACATTTTTTGTTCTATCTCCTATCATAGGTAATCCCCCGAAATTCATAGCCTATAACTCGAATATTTCTAGAACGGAAATTTCCACACCACTCTTAACATTTTGACATAGTTCTATAAAATTATCTCGCTGTCCAGATAAAAATGATCGATACTTGAGCATACTAAAATGTCTACGTCACAAACTCAATAGGGCGAATACGCACACTAGCATTAATTACATCATAGACATTCGTAGGGAAATCCCCTTCAAAACTATAACTACCTATGTTAGATAGATTTAATGTTAGTTTATAATACCAAGTTATTTTTATCCTAAAACATTCAATGAAGGAACTTGACAGCTCGTGGTACTGATTGTTGGTAACCCACTAAAATCTAGCAGACGTCGGTTAGGGCCACATTCTATACAAGTATAATGAGTGCAGAATCGTAGATAAAGGTTCACAGGCAATGTAGGGAGAGTAGAAGAACCCACCCTTTACGAGTCTCCTGTTGCTTTAGGCAGGTCTTGGCCGACCAAAGTCTAAGAGAGTTAACCCTGACAGAAAACAACTTACTGCCTTGCAGGCCGGTCTTGACTGACCAAAGACTAAGGAGTTAACTCTGACAGAAAGAAACAACATGATGCCTTGCAGGCTGGTCTTCAATGACCAAAGGCTAAGGGCGTTAATGCTAACATAAGATAACAAGGCCTAGTAGGGAGTCTCAAGGTGGCAGCCCCACAACCTACCTAGGGTAGAGTGGGCTAATCTCCTACTTATGCAAAACCAAACTGATTCAGAGAAATAAATGCAATAGACCCGGTTTGACCTTTCAATGAAAAACATGGAATCGAGCACGGTTTGTAATTTTTGGAACATGGAACATTAGGACAATAAATGGAAAAGAGCTAGAATTAGATGAAGAAAGGGACACATTCCAAGTAGAAATCTGGCTATTACAGAAACAAAGAAAACAGGACAAGTAATAGAAAATGTAGTACCAAATCATGTTTTAATCTTCCCAGGAGTAGATGTCACAGATAGAGGTAGAGCAGGAGTAGGTCTCCTAGTAGATAAAAGGCATGAAAAGCTACTAGGAAGTTGAAAACTGATAAGCCCATGGCTATTAGAGGCAAATATTAAGCAAAAAAGGAAGAGAAATTAAATTATTAATTGCGTATGAAACGAAGACGACACTAAAGAAGAAAAAATATATCTTCTAAAATGATTTACAAATAGCTGCAGAGTGTATTTAACACAAACAGAAAGCTTTGGTTTTATGAGATGTAAATGCCAGAGTAGGAAAAATATAGAAACGTCAGGAGGAGTAATAGGTAAAGAAGGATAGACAACAACTTCTCCTTAGGGAGAGAGACTAATAGATTTTTGACTAAAGAATAACATAAAAATAGCAAACACCTTTTTTCCTCATAATGATATCCACAAATATACAAAAGTAAATTAAGACAGATTTAAAATGGTAATGATAGACTTCCTAATAGTTAGAAGCTCCCTTTTTTACAGTACATTGGGTGCAAGAGTAAACAGAGGAGCAGAAATATTTAGCAATCACCACCTAATGATTGCCAAAATGAGATTACTAACCGAAGATAACAGACAGAAAAGGAAATGGAAGAAAGCTACTAACCTGAAGCGAGAAGAACTAAATAAACAAAGAGTAAAACAGATATACCAATGGAAGATAACAATATTGATCAGTGAAAGACAAATGTATAAAGAAACAAACATCAGGTCTGCGGTAGGAAACGAATTAAAGGAGATAGGAAAATAACAGCATTGTAAATGACAATATCAAAACTAAGATAAAAAAAAGAAGGATGCCTAGAAGTACACTTGCAAACAAAGAGACTAAAGGATAGGATATGTTACGTGAATAAAAGAACTATAGCCAAAGGTGAAGAGAGGAAAAGCAAAATAGGAACAAATGGGAAGAGTTTGGCGAAAATTTAAGGAATTTCCTTAACATTATCGATACTTACTCTTCTTATAGAACCATTCCTTCCCTCTCGATTTATGACATCCTCGTATGTCAAAACGGCCAATAAAACCCCTAAGTACGACTTCAAAGACAAGAGGTGAGAAGAATATTTCGATACAAAGCAGAACATCTTTCATGTTTCCGTTTGTTTGCGACCTGACAACACATCTCTGCTGAATGTAAACAATCAAGTGTTTGATATTGTTGGAAAGCTCTATTCAAGTACTTTCCATTTCGATTACTTACTAAAACATCCAACAGAAAGCCTTCCGGAGATATTTGATTCTAAAGCACAATGAATGAGGGAATCCCTAGCTCTGATTGGCTCAACTTGGTTATTTACTAAATCCTACATTCTGATTGGTCTCGCGGACGTAGTACCGGACAACCTTGACCCACGTGACGGGCTACTTTCGTTTTGTTGACAGCGTCAGTCCACAGTTCAATCATCTCGACTCAAGACAATTGATCTCCGTTCAACGATGTTGTGACCTGTTTTTTGGTTATTTCTTGCTTGATTTGGGTAAGTAGAAATGCATTGCCTATCTAAGTGATCACAATGTTTTATTATTATATGTCTATGTCTTGTGAGAACAGTTCAAATGTGTTGATGTTGAGATGTGGTTTTACATTTGTGGCCTATCAAAGTACCACTAGTCACACCGCCTCTACGTTTCGTTTCTAGAGCTGTAGATTCTAGGCCTACTCTCTAAAATCTGCATCTTACACTCGATTTCTCTGACACTTTCTGTAATGTGTAGAACTATCTAGATTGGCTAATCTTGTAGATGTGTCTGTTCACCCATCACAACGAAAGCTAGATCTCGTCTTGTTTACTTCGTCTTTGAGACTCAGACTGTACTGTAAGAGTAACATCACAACAGTTTTTGCTTTGTTACACATATTCTTGCATCATGAGCTAATTTTATTTTCTCTATAGATCTATGTATGTCATGTATATATTCCTTTCACAGACATTTCATTAGGTCTCTTGTATGAACCCTGCTGGAACTGTAAGTATATAACTTGTTCTGACTCTTTATTCTGGACTACCCACAGCTTTGCAAAACCATGTGCCAGCGACTGTCCAATGAAGAATTTGGAGAGTGGCATCAGTCACACACCGAAAGTGAAAGGTGTCAGAAGAACTACGAAGGCTCGTCTGGGGGAACGGAAGTGGAAGCAGCACGGGTAATGTGGATACGATCCTTAGACGACAGCTTGCGGTACACTACCATGATTTCAGATGGGGATTAGAAAACGTACAACTCCTTCTAGCATTCAAACCTTACGGAAACGTGCATATTGAGAAAGCTGAGTGCGTCAACCACGTTGCAAAACGGTAATAAATCACTATTTATATATGATCATATATATACATTATATTTATGTATGTGTATATCATTTCTTGTCTGAGTGAAATGTTCATTTGAGATTTCATACTTTTCTATATATATTTTTTCGGCAGCCTTGAAACTACTCTCACAACTTTAGTTTCTGATGAGAAGAAACGGTGAGTCACTCTAGGTGGGAGAGGGTGAAACGACGTGGAAGAAAGTTGCAGAACGAGGAGGCAAGAAGTTAGAAAGGCTGCTTCAGCAAGGAAGCAAGCCAAGCACCAAAGACAAGAAGGGGCCCTTCTAATGCAGCTTGTGCTTTCTAGCTATATGTATTGCGGGTAAAAGTATTGTTGGAGATATATGTATTTATACTTTTTTTAGGGGGGGGGGGGTGGGTTGTTCTTCACTTTTCAAGTTGACTAATTTTTTGCTTTCTCATTGTCAATAGGTAGTTTTATCAATATTCATGTTTAACTTACCAATTGCTGTTACAAATTAAGTCATTCCTGTTTAAAGCATTTTTAGGGTCATTTTTGTTCGATTCTCTTATTTTTTAGGGGGAGCGGAGGGGTGGCTGGGTATGAATCATATTTTATTTTTCAAGTTTATTAATTATGTATGTTGTTTTCTCATTGTTAAAAAGTAGTACTATCAATAAAAAAATTGTTTAACTTATCAACGGCTGTTAGAAATGAAGTTATTTCTGTTCAAAATGTTTTTTGTCGTTTTTCTCAGTTTTGCTATTTTTTAAGGGGGTCATGTTCCTGTGTCACAAATATTTCAGCAACTAGTCATTGGATTGGCTTCATTTTTGGCGTGCTGAAAGCTAAGTAATTATCTACATCGTCTAAAGAGATTTTTGCTTTATCTTTGAAATTTAGTCAGTTATGATAAGTTTTATCACTCAACTTGATCGATTTGTCATGGATTGCAGGAACCCGTAAGGCTTTTACTTTTGTGACATCATACAAAAATTATTTCAGCCTGTAAGAAAAAAAAAACGCTCTTTAGAGGATGCAGGTTACATAGATAGGTATGCAATACATAAAGGAGTTCATTCTAGCTAATACAATTTTGTCTCAATTTGTGATACAATATATATCAAATTTCGGCCCATGATATCAATTTTCACCCGACTTAAGGAAAAAAAGCAAGATGAGGTCCAATTTGCACCTGATTTATTCTTTTCCCTGACCCATACATCCTTTTTAGAGCATATTTGATGTGTTTATGGTTAAAATAAGATGTTCCCCCAAATGTGTACCTAGTCTCCTTTAAGCAAGCTATCAAGGAAATCAAAAGTTGTTCTTGGGGGCAATACAAAACATGAGAAAGACCAAAGCATGCCCAATACGACAAATTAAGAGCGCCAGAGGAGAAATAATGAAAGAAAACAGCTAAATCATGGAAACATGGAGACAATATTTTCAACAATTACATACTCCTCCTGAAGATATGAAAGGAGTAAAGATCAATTACTAAGAGTAACAAGTAATCCAAATGAGATAGTTGAAGATGTAGATATCTCAATGGAAGAAATCCAAACAGCTATAAAAAGGTGATAACACATCTCGGTCTGTTTGGTGACCGTCATGTCTTTATCGCTCTCCATATCTCCTGTGATTTTTTTGGATTCGTTCTTCATTACGTGTGTGATTTCTGTTCTGTAAAGTATTTGTTGCATTTAGACCAAGGTAGGATCCTTATTGTATCGTTTGCTACTTTCGTTCTTTGCATAATTCTAATTTTCAATTGTTTTATATTCAGACACATTGGTATCTGAAAGTCCATTTTGTTTTTTCATCACTGTACTGAGTTTGATCTCACCTTTGTTCTCAGCGTGGAGAGGCAGTGTGTACCTCTACATTGTTATTGACCTGTGGTCTGTTCTCTGCAGTCTGTATTTTCTTCTTTTTTTTCTTTTTTTCCTCAGTCTAGTTTAATTTGTTGCGTTGTGTACTTGTATCCCATCTCTCTTT
>JAXRKP010001335.1:55000-67500 GCA_037039925.1 Doris montereyensis | reverse complement strand
TGTGGAAGCTCAAACCAGTAAATTTATCAATGCGTTCATTTACCGGTGATTTAAACCTGTTTGGATAATCAGAAAGTGACCTTCAATCGGATATCAACATTATAAACAATGAACTAAATAAAAAAATGCTAGTAACTAGAGAAGCTAAAAACATAAAATTTTAAATTGGGCAGGGAGAATTTAAAATATGTTCATAGCTACATTTACCTACGAGTAATGATTAACTCTCAGGCAAAACTAGGAGAAGAAATTAGCCAGAGAATCCAAAAGGCAAGGTCAATATATAATAATCTACGAAAGGCATTTGTAGGTAAACAAGAATTGTCAACAACAACAAAAATGGCAGTATACAACACAGTTTATGTCTTACTATCCTCTATGGTAGTAAAACATGGACCTTAGACAGTAGATAATACAGTAGATTATGCAGCTGAAATAAAATATCTAAGAAGAGTAGAAGGGAAAACTAAAAGAGACAAAATCAGAAAAAAAAACAATAACAGATCGAACCAAAGCAGATGGCATCAAGAATAAGATAGAAACAAATCAGCTGAGACGGTTTGAGCATGTAAACAGAATGAATGGCAGTATAATAGCGAAAGCAGTATACAGTGCTAAAGCCCAAACTAAAAGACCAAAAGGCAGACCTCGGAGGAAGTAGGAAGAAGATGTAAAATATACATTGAAACATAAAAATTAATAGTTTTTGGAAGGAAACAGAAAATGCGAGGACAGGGCATCCTGAAGAAATATAATCTCCGGCATCTGAACCCATACACTGCATGAAAAGAAAGAAAAAGAAAGATTACAATGTAATGGATACAATAGTTGTTAAAAACAATTGAGTACTGATGATTACCCTACCACCTTCCATTACTTGACACTTTATAATTGCATCGATTTCGTGTATATTCACATCTCCCGCCACTTATTTTCTTACAACTTTTGAACCGTTTGATCATTGCCGTTCAATATTTACACAAATGATAAAAATAAATATGTTTCCAATAGAGTGTGAAAGGACATTGAAATATATCGGGTGATAATTATTTAATACGCCTCCAGGCATTCAGGCGGTTTTTTGTATTTTTCTGGACCACCTATTATCTATTATAGGTATTGAAAAAACACTCTTCAATTCAATAATATAATTAATTCAGTGTATTGAGACAAAATGGGTTATATAGTTGGGAAAAAGTGTTATATATATATATATATATATATATATATATATATATATATATATATATATATATATATATATATATATATATATATATCGATTGCATGAATTGTTTTTTTTATCGAATTTGTGATTTTTCAAATTGTTTAATGCATTACTAGACTGTGCTTTCCATGGGCGTCTATTTGTGGAATCCGCCTTTCGTCTATAATCAAATACAATTCACTTGAATGCTGTAAAGACTGCATTGCATCTGATCTTTTCGGGTTCGTGTGGGGATGCAGGGGATTTGGGTTTTTTATTTATTGATTCCCGAAACGATTAAGCAAATGTCAATGGTCTAAATATTAAATGATCAAATAGGTGTATACAAAAAGAACAGAAATGAATTACAAATGAATGTTAAGGGAATATAATGTTAGTGAACAATACTGTGTATCAAATATTGACAGTGTTTAGTGTATGTACTTTTATGCAGCAACAAAAAAAGGCTATAAAAGACACAGCCACCGCTTCATTCTGTCATTTGAGCTGACAGTCTGAAGTTGTAGTTTTGATGCCATCAAAAACGTTTCACTTTGTTTGTCAAGGAAATCATTAAATGTTGCGCAAAGGAATTTATGTCGTGGAACCACGTGAGATAAACTGATCTTTCAAACTAAGGAATTTTATAAAAGAGTAAATTTGTCCCATATGATTTCATTGGCTTAAGACATTTCTTATCTGCATGGACAGCTCTTTTCAATTGAGTTCTAAACGGGGGTTTTAGTGAGAGAATAACGAACATTCAAATAGTCATTATATTTAACGGACGTTCTATGCTAATTTTGATATATTGTTTCTCCCGTTGCTTTCTAAAGCATTTATACATGTCTTGACTTCATGAGAAATCAGATTCATATAATCGAGTGAGACTTTTCGATCCGTTTAGTGTTTACATTATCGTTCCAAGGATTGTACATATTGGTTGTAAACTACATTGGAATGGAGAAAAGATTATTTATTTTGCCACCCTTGTTCATGGTAATGTTGGTCAAGCCTTGTCCATGTAAGCATGTTCAATTTGTAAACACGCCTTTGTGTACAGGCAAATGCACCAACGATGTACTTGATATTGTTGACCAACTGACGGAGTTTGAATGTGCTGTGCAATGTAGCAGGAATCCAAGGTGTCTTGGCTTCAGCAGAAACGTCCAGACTCAACCAAAGTCTCGTGAGACATGCACACTACATGACTACTGCGTGTCTGCCTCAGAAGACTGCACCACGTTTAGCACCACTCACGTCTTTTATGAGAAATACAAAACATGTGGAAACAATGGATTATGGATGAATGGCCAGCAAAAATGTGACTGTTCTGAGACCAATGGTTGGGTTGGCAAACTGTGCTTAGAGGCACCACAGTCGTGTTACGACCTGGTACTTGCAGGATATACATCGGGTACAAGGATAATCTCCAAAACTGATATTCCCAGTCTTGGACCTGATACATTGCGCTGTAGCATCAATTCCTTGAACAAACTTGTTGAGACAGATATATTGCTGTACTATGACACAGAATCTCCAATGTTTAACAGTAGATGGACAAAAATCGAAAATGGTATTCACCAAGACTCGAATTATTGGATTGGTTTAAAACATTTCTATTCAGAACTATACGCTTTAAGAAATCCGTCTCCAATACTCTTCCCACACTATATATTCTTAACGTTTGTTTCATACGAAGATAAGGAAATAGGTTTTACTTACCACGGATTCAAGTTGGGTGACACCTCGGACGGCTATAACCTTACATACACTGGATCTGGGATAAACAACTCTGGTTTCAACGGTGCCGACGTGGCAACTGTCAAACATTGTTTTGAAAGTGAAACTAACGCACACTTTTCCACGTACGACCGTGACCAAGACCAAGTGACGTCTGAGAACTGTGCCCTCAAATCTGGCTCTGGATTTTGGTACACGACTTCATGTCGGCCTCTATGCAATCCTTTCGGGGTGTTCTATACATCATCCCCTCCACCCAGGTTTGCTTTTCGCGGGCGAGCAGCACCGACTACACTTTGGGCTGGGCAATTCAAAAATGTGAAAATGATATTACGAGTTGCATATTAAAACTCCTTCAAAACTGCTGCAGAAAAAAAAAGCCAATATGTTATATGGCCTAATTTATCAACCGATTATTAACATTTTAAAGGTATACCTGCTTTATAGATTGTTGTGCCCTTTGACCATCAGAACAGGGCAATTTTAATTCTTTGGATGGGGATTAATCAAGTATTTAATTGTTGCAATGTTTCAAAACCCAACCAAGGTTACTCTCATTCCCCATGTTCCCCATCAATCAATGAGAGAGACGCTTTAACGATCTGATCTCACGAATGAGGACGTGATATAAATGTCAAATCCCCATGAAAGCAAAGACGAGATCAACACGAATGAAAGAACAGAAGAACGAAAACAAGCTTTGGTCGCAAACAAAATCAAACCAGCATCCTCCACGTCGGTACACATCGCGTCGTCACTAAAAGGAATGCGTACTATAAACAATACCAACTATGTTTCTTCAACGACTTCAATCGTCTCCGATTTTGATATCACTACGCCTAGAGCCCCTGCTGACGAGCATAGCAACCTCGCCATTGCCGACATCTCCCTAATGCTATCCAATCGCACCTGAGATTACGGACCACAAAGAAATGTTACGTATTACCCTGGATGACCCAAAATAATTCGGAGCGTGGAGAATATGAATAACTTTGATATTTTACGTCTAAAATGCACTTGTTTGAGCTGAAGTAACTCTGTTAACTGTTGAACCTTATGTAGATTTGGACAATTAAAAAAAAAAAAATATGTTCTGATGGGTTTGAGTTTTGTTCTCGATTTTTTTGGTAGGTTTTAAAACCATAACATGCCCATTTATAATATATATATATATATATATATATATATATATATATATATATATATATATATATATATATATATATATATATATATATATATATATATATATATATATATATATATATATATATATATATATATATATATATAAATCCTTAACAGCATAGCGTTCCGCGCGATCAGAATAGGCTTCCAAACCATAAAACCAACCGGTCTGAAATTTCACAAATCGTTTTGGCTATCATACATTCATGTTCTAGGCATAAAATTGTTTGAATTAGCGGGGTTTTTTCATGATGTTGTATTTGCAAATGCCGCTATTTTTTTCGGTAAAACCTTTTTACGACAATCGGCAATAGATTTGATAATCACTTCAGACTTCTGCTTACCAAGATGACTCTGACACAATCCGTTCATGGATGACACTCTAGATAGGATCAATGTTTCAGTTTCTACGGACACTTACTTAGTGTCACAATGGTAACTATTAATAATTTATCCTGGGGGAGGAGTTTCAAACTGAGTAACTGGTTTGATAATCTACAATCTATCGATCTAACTAAAAGCACTTTAACTTTAGCTAGATTTAGAATAATGTAATGTTAACACAGTTATAACGTCAGTACGGCTAGTCAGTTGTGTATGATGTGCCTGTTAAAAGTTATCTTTATTTCAACAAGAAATCACTTTATTTCAATAAGAAATCACTTTATTTCAATACGAAATCACTTCATTTCAATAAAAGCTTCCGATTCAATAAAACTAAACGTTGTTTGTTCTCTTTATAACATTAATCTGTGGGTGGTTGTTTGTCGGTTTCCCTAAGCTGACGTTTCATTTGCTGTGTGAGACGATATCAGTGAAACTTAGAACAATCATGATTAAACAGATCTAGATTTGAGACTCGAGGCTTTTTGGAGTAATCGAAATTTACCTTCTGTAGACTCTACATCTAGGTCTAGCTTTTAAAAACAAATTATAGTTCTAGTTCTAGAACTTTGTCCTTGAGAGACAGAAACAACGGATTCTTAGGCAAACCAGGCTATAAGGTGATTTCAACGTGCTTGTCTATATATTGTAATCCTGAACTTTACGACATAGGATTTCTCGATGTCCGAATAGGCTCCCAACTACGTCACAAAATAGTCTGAAATTTCACAATTGGTTTTGGTTGTCATTAGTTTGTCTTCTATGCACTAAATCATTTGAATTAGTGCTTGCTTTCATTATGTTGTATTTGCAAATGAAACTTTTGTTTTTGTTTTCGGAAAGACCTGTTTACGACAATCAGTAGCAGATTTGATATTCACTTTAGGTGTCCGCTCGCCAAGATGACTCTGGCTAGATCACACAGTTCATTCAGGCATTCAATATATCCCTTGAGACGTAAGATGTCATCATTGTTTCAGTTTATACAGTCACTTATTTAGTGTCACAATTGTAACCTTTAATAATGTAATCAAGGAAAAGGGAGGAATGGGGTCCATATTGAGTACCCAGTGTGAGAATAGCTATACAGGGTTAGCTTTAGTTACGCCTAGCTACATCTGATTGACTTCGAATTGACTAGAAGAGGTTTTCCAAGTTATAGGATTCTAAATCTAAGGTGAGATCTGGATTTAGATTGTATAAACGATTATTTTACGCCTAGATCTAGAGCTAGATCTCAAGATCTAGAATCTAACTAGATTTGAGATTCTAAACTTTAAAAAAGAAATAATCTAGAAGTAAGTCAATATATAGAGTCTAGATCTCCCCAGAGGCTCTTACATAGCATTATTGTTTCAGCTTCTATTGAAACACATTAAGTGTCACAGTGATAAGTTTTAGTAATTGTATCTAGGAGAAGTGTTCCAAATTGAGTAACCAGTGTGAGAGTTTTCCAAAGTAGGATTCTAAAGCTGAATTTAGATGTAGAACTAGATTCGTTCTTTCGTTCTTTCTTGATCGGTTCCCATTCTACCTTCCGGTGTATGGGTTTAGATGCCCGAAATTATTTTTTTCAGGGTGCCCTATCCTGGCACTTTCTGTTTCCTTCTGTGAAAATTAAATTGCTTTGCTTTAGTGCCTCTTTTATAACTTCTACCTTTTCTACGATGTCTGCCTTTTGGTTTTTTACCTTTTGTTTTCGCACTGTAAATTGATTTAGGTATTATATTGCCTTTCATTATGTTTACATGCCCAAACCATCTCAGCTGATTTATTTCCATAATAGTTTTCATGCCATCGGCTTTGGTTTGATCTAATATTGTTGTGTTTCTGATTTTGTCTCTTTCAGTTTTCCTTACTATTCTTCTTATATATTCAATTGCAGCTGCTTATACTTCACTGTATTCCCAACCGTTTAAGGCCCAGGTTTCACTTCATTAGAAGAGAGGTTAATAATAAAGTGTTGTATACTGCCATATTGGTTTTTGTTGACAACTCTTGTTTACCTACAAATGCCCTTCCTAGATGGCTATATATTGTCATTGTCTGTTGGAATTTTCTTGCTGATTTCTACTTTTAGTGTTTCCTCTGAGTTTTTGTGTGTACGTTATTTGTTTGTTTTCTGGGGGGGGGGGGGGGGTTCTTCTTTTCCCTAACTAGGTGGCCCGTGTTCGTTTAGTATAACTACATTGTGCAAAGAAAAAGTAAGTCTATTAAATTGTTAAACCTTTAGAGTTAGTAGCCTAACTAAATTTAACATGATAAAGAGAAATAAAGAAACATAAAATAAGAATTGAAAAATAGATAATTAAATAAATATGAAATCTAAATCAATACATAAATAATTAATAAAAAAATATTCAAAATTCAGTTATGATTGTCGAGCTACATTATCTCGACATAATGTTTGTTGCTATTCTTGTGAGTTCGTGTTTCTCAATGAATATGGTTGAGCGTTAAAAACATGCCGGTGGCTATGTCATCTCCTGGATTTGTTAGCATTTCGCTCTGAGTTAACCATTACTCCTACGTAATTGTAGCTTTGAACTTGGTGTAAATTCTTCCTGGCCAATTTAAGATTTTGTGTTTTAGCTTCCTTAGTTATTAGCATTGTTTTGGATTTTTTTTTTTTTGCATTTACTCTCATTCCTCTTTTATTTAATTACATTATTTCTCATGTTGATATTCGACTGAAGGTCACTTTTGATTTTCCAAACAAAACTAAATCATCATCAATTGAAAACATTGCTACGTTTACTGGTTTGATCTTCCACATGCCTTCATTCTTTTTCTTCATTTTTGAAGATGCCTGTGCGACTGAATCGACAAATGTGATAAACAAAAGAGGATTTAGGGTACAAAACCTGTCTTACTCCTATATCTACATTAAATTCTTCAGATACATATTCCAGCTACTCTCCTCCACATGTTGTTTTATTGTAAAAACCTTTAATAAATTCTAATAAATTTTGCTCCACGTTATGTTATTTTAAGGAATACCATAATTCGTCTCGTCTTCTCACATAGAGTCCCACCCCGATATATATCATGCTCAGAACGCTAAAACTTGATAAACGTTATGAATCAAAACATATGGATATATTATTTACACACACCAACGAAATGTACACATTACGCATAACAAATATATTTCAAGGCATAGGATGATAATAGAAAAGACAGCTGACATATTGATTTACATTTATGACAGCAGTGAGAAATATAAATATGTGTGGTATTTATAAATGATTGGAAACGGGTCAGTTTTAAGTGTTTTCTTAAATGTCTCAGTTGCTTCTTTTTAATTTGTGTTTGGAGAGACAATTTCAGATTTACGGGGCGCAAAACGAGAAAGATTTTTCATGAATTTTTTTAAGGCGTCTACGAGGAACCATTAACTTGTTTGAATCGGCTGACGATCTAAGCTGCCGATTTGGAACGTATGGAGTAATCATGTCAGATAGGTAGATGGGAGAATTATAATGTATCCATGTGTTACAGAGAGTCATCAGTCTATAATTGTTTTTTTCTACAGGAAGGGCGTGGAGAAGGAGTGTAGCGTGATCGATTTTGTTTCTCTTAGACCAATCTTGCGGCATTGTTATGGACATTTTCATGTTTTGACAATCTTCGTTGGGTAACTCCAAACAATCATGACTTCCTGTTACCAATTTTTGACAAAAGAATTTACAATTACCATAGCTATACCTTCAGGTAAAAACTGTCTTATGGTGTTTGGTACAAGAATGGTATGAATATCAAAATATTAGTTTTACGTAGTAGCTGATTTACAGTACTCGACATTGAGAAGTCACAATTTTTAAAAATATATATACCAAGATGTCTTGAACTTTCTAAAAACTTAAATTTGATATCACAAATAATAATTTCAAATTCCTTGACCTTGTTCCTTGAATGAATTTGGAGTGCCCAGTAACAAAACTTCGATTCTGTCTCCCCTGAGAACAAGACTGTTCATATCAATCCGATGTTTTATGGAAGAAATGCAATTTTGAAATGATGATGCCACCAAGTACAACTTGTCTGTTAATACTGAGACATAAGTCTGGGTATCATCAGCATTAAATGGATATCAAGTTTTATTTTTTTTAACTTCTTTAACTAGGGATGTGTGTATAAAGGGGAACATGATTGGTTCCAATTCAGAGCAATGGGGCACTGCAATTTCAGACTATGACTCTCAGATTGTTGTCCATTAATTACTACATTTTGCTGACTGTCAGGGACATATGATTTGAACCATTTTATGCAAAAATATGTTCTACTGGACAGTGGACAGGTAAGCACCTGTATGGGGAGTAGATGACCCCGCCCTCCACGAGTCTCCTGCTGCCTTGAAGGCGGGTCTTGGTTGACCAAAGGCTAAAGGAGTTAACACTGACAGAAAATAACAACATGCCGTCTTGCATGCTGGTCTTAAATGACTTAAAGGCTAAGGGAGTTAACCCTGACAGAGAATAACAAGGCCTGGTAGGGGGCATCAAGGTGGCAGCCCTACCATTTACCTAGGGTACAGTGGGCTAATCCCTGCTTATCCAAAAACAAACAGATTCAGAGAAATAACTATAATACAACTGGCTTGATCTTTCGAAGACGAACTAGGAAACGAATACGGACTGTGATTTTTGGAACATGGAACGTTAGGGCAATAAATTGCAAAAGAGAGAATTAGTTGAAGAAATGAAAAAATTCAAAGTAGATATTTTGGAATTACAGAAACAAAGAAAAAATGAAGGGGAATAGAAAATGTAGGACCGAATCATATTTTAATCTTCTCAGAGTAGATACTAAACGTAGAGCTAAAGCAGGATTAGGCCTCCTAGTGCATAAAAGGCATGAAAAGCCACTAGAAAGTTGGAAATATATAAGCCCACGGCTAATAAATATTAAACGAAAAGGACGAGCAATTAAATTACTAATAGCTTATGGACCAAATGAAGACGCAAATAAAGAAGAACAAGATATTTTCAAAAACGATTTACAAATAGCTGCAGGAAATTTACAACCCAAACAAGACTAATGGTTTTAAATTCAAACGCTAGAGTAGGCAACAATGTAGACAAGTCAGGAGGACTAATAGGTAAAGAAGAAGAGACAACAACTTCTCAAAATAAAGAGATATTAATATATTTTTGCCTAAAGAATAACATGAAAATAGCCAATGTATTTTTCCTCATAAAGATATCCACAAATGTACAAGAGTAAATAAAGATATATGTGAAAACTCAATGATAGACTACATAATATTTAGCAGCTACTTTTTTACAGTACATGTGATGCAAAAGTAAACAGAGGAGCAGAAATATTTAGTGATCATCACTTAGTGATTGCCAAAATGAGATAACTGACTGAAGAAAACAAACAGAAAAGGAAAGAGAAGAAAGCTGCTAAGCTCAAAATAGACGAACTAAATAAATCAGTTGTAAAACGGATATACCACTCTAGGATAAAAAAAAATTATCACTAAAAGACAGATGGATCTGAATGATAGCACAATAGAAGAAAAGTGACAGATGCATAAAGAAACACTCCTGAGTTGTACTGAAGAGGTCTGTACTAGGAAACAAATTATAGGAGATAGGAAAAGAACAGCATGGCTGAATGAGAATGTCAAGACTAAGATAAAAAAAGATGGATTTCTGGAAGAAATACTTGCAAACAAAGAGACCAGAGGATAGGATAGATTACATGAATAAAAGAACTATCGCCAAAGAGGAAGTTAGGAAAACAAAACAGGAGCAATGGGAAGAGTTGGGACAATGACTTCAAGAAAGCTATCAAGGAACTCAAAAGCTGTTCTGGGGAGCAATGAAAAGCACGAGAAAGACCAAACCATGCACACTACGACAAATTAAGAATGCCAAAGGAGAAGTAATGAAAGAAGACAACGAAATGATGGAAACATAGACAAAGCATTTTTACCAATTACATAATCCCTCCAGAACGTATGAAACAAACAAGGAGTAAAGATCAATTAGTAAGAGTAACAAGTAACATGGAGGAAACAGCTGAAGGTATAGATATATCAATGGAAGAAACCCATACAGCTATAAGAAAAGATAAAAAAGCCCAGGATCAGATCAAGTTTATCCATAAATGATTAAAAACCAAGGGAGAGAGGCAGACAAACTGCTACATGCAATATGCCAACAAGCATGGAAAACCAAACAGGCTCCAGGCGACTCGAAAACGGGAATGGTAGTACACATACATAAGAAAGAATCTACTATGGAATACTCAAACTATAGAGGCATATCATTACTTAACGTTCCAGGAGAAGCATATGCCGGGACTGAAGAAAATAGTAGAAGATTGAGGAGCATCAGAGTGCATTTAGACCAAGAAGAAGTGTACAAACCCACATATTTACAATTAGAGAAATAATAGAAAAAAATGCCTGTGTTTTGTTGACTTAGAAAAGGCATTTGACACTGTGAGGAGGGTCGAACTATGGCATTACTTAAAAGAACACAATGTAGAGCAAAATGTAATAGAAGCCATTAAAAGTTTTACAATAAACAAAAATGTGCAGTGAGAGTAGCTGGAAATATATCTGCAGAATGTGATGTAGATATTAGAGTAAGACAGGGTTGTAACATAAGTCCCCTTCTGTTTATCACATTTATGAATTCAGTCGCAAAGGCATCCTTAAATATGAAGAAAATGAATGCAGGTATGTGGAACCTCAAAGCAGTAAATATAGCAATGCATTCATTTGCCGATAATTATTTATGTTTGAAAATCATGGCCTTAAGTGAACTATTAACATTATGAACAATGAACTAAATAACAGATGATTGACAGTAAATGAAAAGAAAACCAAAACAATTTATGTAACTAGGGAGGTTAAAACACAAATCTTAAATTGGGCAGGGAGAATTTAAAACAAGTTCAAAACTACAATTACTTAGGAGTAATGATTAATTCAGAAGGACTACTAAGAGAAGAAATCAGCCAGTGAATCCAAAATGCAATTGCAATATATAACCATCTAGGAAAGGTATTTGTAGGTTAACAAGAATTGTCAAGGAAAACCAAAATGACAGCATACAATATAGTTTGTTGTCATATTCTCCTGTATGGTAGCGAAATCTGGACCTTAGAAAGTAGAGAATACAGTAGAATACAAGCAGCTGAAATGGGATATCTAAGAAAAGTAGTAGGGAAAACTAAAAGAGACAAAATCAGAAACACAACAATAAGAGATCAAACCAAAGCAGGTGGTATACAAACTAAGATATAAACAAATCAATTGAGATGGTTCGCGCATGTAAACAGAATGAATGACAACAGAATAGCTAAATCAGTATACAGTGCTAAAGCCCAAGGTAAAAGACCAAGAGGCAAACCTCGGAGAAAATGGGAAGAAGATATATAAGAGACATTGAAGTATAGAAATTTTACCTTTTCGGAATGAAACAGAAAATGCCAGGACAGTGCATCCTGGGGAAAGATCAGCTCGGGCATCTGAACCGAAATGTAGAATGGGAACTGATAAAGAAAGAAAGAAGGTATGTTCTAATCTTTTGCAGCCAAATACCAAGGTCAATGGTATCGAAAGCGGCGGATAAATGTAACATACCCAAAAGAATCAGCTTTTACTAACAACAAATTCATGACTCGCAAAGGGGCTGTGTTTGTACTGTGGTTGTCTCTATAAGTTGATTGGAACGGTTCTTGTAAATTGTGTGGTTGTAAATGAGCCATATGTTGGTGTAAGATAATCTTTTCTAAAAAACAATTGACACTTCTACAACTGTTAGTGCAATGTGCCACTTTGCGCATGCATTGTATACATGAACTAACGGCAAATGTGCACACTAATCTTACCTGCCTAAACCTAGATAGAGGTTAAGTCAATAAGTTAAAAAAAAAAAAAATAATCAAGTTTATCGAGAGAACAGCGATATAGCTGGGCGTTAAAATTCTGTTAGAGAAGCCCTATGCAGCCGAATCT
>JAXRKP010001335.1:47500-50000 GCA_037039925.1 Doris montereyensis | reverse complement strand
AAACACCATATTACACATCTGAACGGTAGAAGCTTGACAAGCCAAATATTACATAGGGATGGGAATTGTTTTTTGAAAAACCGTATTACCTATCTGCTGAATGTTACACATTTGAAAAACATTATTATACATCTAAATGGAAGACTTTTTTTTTAAAAACCGTATGTTACAATGTGAATGGTAAATGTTTGAAGCACCGTATTTTACATGTGGATGATAAATGTCTGAAACACCGTATTTTACATATGAATGGTAAATGTTTGAAAAAAACCTTCATTTACATGTGAATGGTAAATGTTTGAAAAAAAACCTTCATTTACATGTAAAGGATAAATGTTTGAAAAACATTAATTTACATGTGAATGAGTAAGGCTTGAAAAACATATTTATGTTATAGCTTACAGGTCATAACGATAAAAAACACATTCATTTTATAGCTTACTGGTAATAATAATAATAATAAGATCATTTATATGGCGCCATCTGCCTAGACCTCGAGGCGTTTCACAAAAAGACATTTGCACAACCACATCGCAAGCAGACACACAGCTAAATTGAAATAAGTAAAATAAAATGTATTAGAAGTATTTGTTGAAAAGATGTGTCTTCAGATGTCTCTTAAATATAGCAATGTTACTAGCAGTCTTCAAGGAGACCATATTTATTTCATAGCTCACAGGTTATAACGATGAAAACCATATTTATTTTATAGCTTACAGGTCAAAACAATAAAAACATATTTATTTTATAGCTTACAGGTCATAACGATGAAAACCATATTTATTTTATAGCTTACAGGTTATAACGATGAAAACCATATTTATTTTATAGCTTACTGGTCATAACGATGAAAACCATATTTATTTTATAGCTTACTGGTCATAACGATGAAAACCATATTTATTTTATAGCTTACTGGTCATAACGATGAAAACCATATTTATTTTATAGCTTACATGTCAAAACAATACAAACATTTTTATTTTATAGCTTACAGGTCATAATAATACAAACATATTTATTTTATAGCTTACATGTCATAACAATAAAAAACATATTTATTTTATAGCTTATAGGTCATAACAATAAAAATTTATTTTATAGCTTATATGGCATAACAATTATATTTATTTTATAGCTTATAGGTCATAACAATAACAAACATATTTATTTTATAGCTTATTGGTCATAGTAATAATAATAAACATATGTATTATATAGCTTACAGCTCATAACAATAAAAAACATATTTATTTTATAGGTTACAGGTCATAACAATAAAAAAAAACATATTTATTTTATAGCTTACATTTCATAACGATGAATACCTAGACGGATTGGCCTTTTCTCGTCAAAAACTATTTGATGGAACCAAACGGATGAGTTTGAGAAACAAATGCAAACTAAATACCATGACCTGGTTTCAAAGAATAATTTGTTACCGAATAGAAACAGAAGGCATAGTTTACATGAATTATATCCGTACAATCAATATTGCATATAATTTAGTCAAAATTCGAAATATAGCTCCGAGAAAAAAAAAAATTGCATTGGATGCCTTCATTGTTTCCAGCAACACTGTAGCAATGTCTCGGATCAATTATTTCTCGATGCACCTTCCTTGGTGAATAGAAGTCCCCCATTTGTGATCGAGTACGCTTTCCTTGTGTAATTTAACCGCTAGATTAAGATCTGGTTCTCCAAGCATGAGGAGGGAGAAGAAAATTTTATCTCGTTTTGCCTTAAGTGCATATCAGTGTATTTATAAATCTTATTTATAAAGGTTTACATTAAAAAAGAGTCGTAAGAATGTAGGAAACGATATGCAAAAAAAAGCATCAATAAATAAAAAGATACATTGAAAGGTATGTAAAATGTCAATACAAGTTATTTCCCTCATTTGCATACATCAACAGGGATATAAAGGCAACACTAAGCCCACTGCTTTCAGTCATTCAACCTGAGACTCTGTATGGGTAGTTTCTCTGTATGGGTAGTTTCTCTGTATGGGTAGTTTCCATGCCCGCAAGCAAATTTCGTTTTGTTCGAAAGTGAAAGAGAGCAAATCTTTTGTGCAATACATTTGGCCTACAGTTAGGTCAGATTATATTATGATAAAGAATAATTGAATGAATTAAAACACATCAATTGAATATATTCATGATATTTATGGTAAACTGATCTTTCATTCGAATGAATGTTTAACATTCCACATGGTTGCCCATAGGACTTTAAGAATTTCAATATAATTTTTACCTTCAAAACAACTTTTTACCATTCAGATTTTCTTGGAATCGGTCCCTTTATAGGAATTCAAAAAAAGTCAGATTTTTCAATTAAGCCTAATTATAAAGGAAGATGAACAAATCAAACAGTGCACATTTAATTCTAATCATTAATTATTCAATTGTGGATCAAAGCATCGGTATATTCATTGACTCGAAGATAACCGGATGGGAAGATAACTCTACCTGTTGACAGGCAAAAAGCGTGTTAGTGT
>JAXRKP010001335.1:22500-40000 GCA_037039925.1 Doris montereyensis | reverse complement strand
ATTGATAGATGGATGGATGGATAGATGGATGGATCGATGGATGGATGGATGAATGGAATGGATAGATTTGATGGATGGATAGATGGATGGATGGATAGATGGATGGATGGATATATGGATGGATGGATGGATAGATGGATGGATGGATAGATGTGTATGGATGTATATATGGATGGATGAATGGATGGATGGGTGGATAGATGGATGGATAGATGGATGGATGGATATATTGATGGATGGATAGATGGATTGGTGAATAGATCGATGAATGAATGGATGGATGGGTGGATGGATGGATGGATGGATGGATAGATAAATGAATTATGGTCGTTGTAGTAACAGACTCACAACACAGGTGTGCATTGGCTAGTGATGGTAGCACATCTAGCTCAGCAATCCCTGGTGCCGTAAGTCCCACCACAGTGTTTATCATCATCAGTGAGGGTGAAAGTCACAAACTGTTCAAGTCCAATGTTGGATGTTTTGAGAAAATCAACAACAAAAAAGATGATACGGCTGCGCATTCTAATCTATTTTCAAATATATGCATGGTTTGCAAATGTGAAAAACTAGACTCAATATTGAATTGATTTGTATTGAGTCGAATACATTTTGTTTTGTGTTGTTTTTACAATAAGTACATAGAAAGTATAATAAGTATAAATAACAAATACTATTACACATGTTATTGTGCACTACGATTAGCGGCATCCTAATTTAAAGTTTTGTGAAAAAGGTATTTTGATAAATATAGACATACACGGATAGCGACTTTCACCGTTGAGTTGAAAATTATAATATAAGCAACAGTATGCCATATAATCCAAAGTATTTTTTACAACGAGATTTTGATGGGATTTGATTTGATTTGATTTGATTTGATTTGATTTGATTTGATGAGGTTTGATTTGATTTACCCCCACCCATTGCTCCGATGGTTATTATCGGGGTGCTTGTGTGTGGATTTGTCTCGTGGGTCCAATGCCACGGAATCAATCAATGGATCTTTAACGCTTCAAAATGTTGTGGTCTGCGAAACAGGGATCTTTAACTCACACAAAGACTTGTGGTCTGCGAAACAGGGATCTTTAACGCACACAAAGTGTTGTGATCTGCTAAACAGGGATCTTTAACGTACACAAAGTGTTGTGATCTGTGAAATTAGGGATCTTTATTTACACAAAGTGTTGTGATCTGCTAAACAGGGGATCTTTAACATACACAAAGTGTTGTGGTCTGCTCAAACAGAGATCTTTAACGTTGTGTTGTGATCTGCTAAACAGGGATCTTTAACGAACACAAAGTGTTGTGGTCTGCGAAACAGTAGATCTTTAACGTACACAAAGTGTTGTGGTCTGCTCGGATCTTTAACGAACACAAAGTGTTGTGGTCTGTGAAACAGGATCTTTAACGAACACAAAGTGTTGTGGTCTGTGAAACAGAGATCTTTAACGAACACAAAGTGTTGTGGTCTGTGAAACAGGGATCTTTAACGCACACAAAGTGTTGTGGTCTGTGAAAACAGAGATCTTTAACGAACGCAAAGTGTTGTGGTCTGTGAAACAGGGATCTTTAACGAACACAAAGTGTTGTGGTCTGTAAAACAGAGATCCTTAACGAACACAAAGTGTTGTGGTCTGTGAAACAGGGATCTTTAACCCACACAAAGGTTTGTGGTCTGTGAAACAGAGATTTTTAACGAACACAAAGTGTTGTGGTCTGTGAAACAGAGATCTTTAACGAACACAAAGTGTTGTGGTCTGTGAAACAGAGATCTTTAACGAACACAAAGTGTTGTGGTCTGTGAAACAGGGATCTTTAACGAACAAAAGTGTTGTGGTCTATGAAACAGAGATCTTTAACGAACACAAAGTGTTGTGGTCTGTGGGATCTGTATCGTCCTTTAGATTGAGACTTTCCAATTCGTGCCTGGACACGGAATATTGTAATACAAAAAAAAAACAAGAGATGTTAACCGTCGACACAAACCCACGATCTTTGGGTTCAAAGGAGGACAACTGCTTCTGGACTAGAGAGTCCCCAATACAACAGCAAACGGTAGTTGTGCCTTGTTAAACCTCAAACACTCTAACAATATACTCTCAACATATCTGTGAAACATTCATTTGAGTCAAAAGAAAAGTGAGGTTGTAAATTATTTATTCTGGAGTAACGAACAAAGAAAATTTATTCTTAAACAGAGATCTTTAACGAAAACAAAGTGTTGTGGTCTGTGAGTGCAACAGAGATCTTTAATGAACACAAAGTGTTTGAACCAGTGTGAAGACTACAAACTCACAACGCTTCCGAATACAGAACTGCCTAATAGGTTAGCCTATTATACGCCGAAATAGGTATCTTTATACCCATTTTGCATCCATTTCCATTTTTCAAACGCGTTCATACCATAACGACACGTCCTTGATTGATTTCGATTGAAGTTGAACGCATTCTCAATTCTAATAATATAATATCATTATATCGTAACTATAGCTTTTTATAAAATCAATTTCATTTGTATCATCCAACCGTTTCGACGGGGCTTGAACCCACGATCTTTTGAATCAGTTCAAAAAAAAACAAGATTTACAATTTAAAAACTTCTGGACTGAGAATCCCCAAAACAGGAGCAAACGTAGTTTGCCTTGTTAATTGCCAAACACTCTAACAATACACTGTGGTTAAAGCGTTTCATTTCTGAGTCAAAGACAAAGAGGTTGTAACATTATTCAAAGGGAAATATTCTGTCAAAAGAAAAAGAAAAAGTAAAAACTTGAATAATTCTTAAGAGTGCAACAGCGTCTTGGAAAAAAACAAACATCTCACCAAGCTTTGAAATCCCATTGAGACTACAAAACAATCTGACTTCCGTTCATACAGCCGTCTGCCCAATTAGGCTTAGCCTATTATACGAAAATTCTTTATTCTTTAACATCATTTATTTTGCATCCATTTCCATTTTTCAAACGCGTTAAATACTTATAACGAAGAAAAGTGTATTTGATTGATTTCAAACTTTGTGTGTTGAATCAAATTCTCAATTCTAATAATTTTACACTATCATTATATCGTAACTGAAGCTTTTCAAAAATCATCGTTTCATTTGTATCATAGCCATACGTTTCCCAGTTCATAGTAATATCATGTTGGTTATTCACCTGTAAATCATGAATCAGCAACTCCAAAAAAAAAAGATTTAATGCAATTTAAAAACATTTATGAAAGAATGAAATAAAACAGAAAGGTCTGGAAGTAGTTAAGTCAATTGCCAAACTTCTAAAGGACAGTTGGTTAAAGCGTTTCAATTTCAGTTTAAAGGACAAAGACAATGTGAATAATGACAGATTTCAAAGGGTAATTGGATAATGGCAGTCAGATTTCAGTTTTAAAAGAAAAGAAAAAAACTTGAATAATGACCGTCAGGTGTAGGTTAGATGGAAAAAAGTCAAACATCTTATGGGTAGCTTGGATGATATCCAGTCAGATTTAATTAATGGTAGGTTGGATCTGGTATGTTCAGTCAGATTTCAATTTAATGGGAAGGATGTGATTTATGCCCTGTTAACAACCCATTGTTTTTGGATGATAGAGATCAGATTTCAGTTTAGGAGTAGGTTGGATAATATACAGTCAGATTTATAAGGAAGAAAAAGTCAAATATTAATGTGTGTGTGTGTGATGTGTATGTCAGATATTAATGTGTGGGTAGGTTGAATCAAATATAGTCAGATATTAACTTCTAGTCATGTTCAAACTCAGAGTCGACATGTTTCCTGGCTCCTAGGTTGGATGGTATATCTACATATGTCACAATTTCACCTGGGTATTGGATCGTATCCACATTCATATTAATTTATGCGAACGTTGGATGGTATATAGTCAGATATTAATTTATGGGTAGGTTGGATGGTATACAGTCAAATATTAATTTATGGGTAGGTTGGATGGTATATAGTCAGATATTAATGTATGGGTAGGTTGGATGGTATACAGTCAGATATTAATTTATGGGTAGGTTGGATGATATACAGTCAGATTTTAGTTTATGGGTAGGTTGGATGATATACAGTCAGATTTCAGTTTATGGGTAGGTTGGATGATATACAGTCAGATTTCCAGTTTATGGGTAGGTTGGATGGTTGGATACAGTCAGATTTCAATTTATGGGTAGGTTGGATGGTATACAGTCAGATTTCAGTTTGGTATACAAATGTTAATGTATGGGTAGGTTGGATGGTATATAGTCAGATTTCATTTTATGGGTAGGTTGGATGTTAGTATATAGGTTGTCAGATTTCATTTTATGGGTAGGTTGGATGATATACAGTTTCAGATGATATACAGTCAGTTTATGGGTAGGTTGGATGATATACAGTCAGATATTAATTTATGGGTAGGTTGGATGATATACAGTCAGATTTCAATTTATGGGTAGGTTGGATGATATACAGTCAGATATTAATTTATGGGTAGGTTGGATGGTATACAGTCAGCTTTTAATTTAAAGGTAGGTTAGATTGGACACAGTCTAATTTCAGTTTATGGGTAGGTTAGATGCGATACAGTCAGATTTCAGTTTATGGGTAGGTTGAATGGCATACAGTCAGATTTCAGTTTATGGGTAGGTGGGATGGTACACAGTCAGATTTCAATGGACCGAGCACTTCCGTTCGATCAAGTTTGTTCAGTTTATCGAATCATCCGGAATATCGTATCGCCGATCAAAGGTAAACATTCATTGTGAATCAGCAAAAGGCCTCAGAACTTACAATAATGTAGGCTTAGTGCATTTCACGGTTCACAGAGCACTACAATGATGTTCATTAGCGGCTAGAACATGTATGAAAAGAACAATGAATTATGGTCGGGTAGCTTTGATGCGCCGTTAGTAGACTCGGCAGATTATCTTCAAGAGCAGTTCAGTGTTTGGTGTATCGTAACATAGACTCTCTATATTGTGGTAACTTGTTCCAAAATTAGATGTTCAGATCCGGAACCCCGAATTCCGGATAATCGGCTACAAACAAAGACGAGAAAAATCCCTCTACAGGCGCATCTCCTCGGAATTTTTTTTTAACATTCCGATTGTTGAAGATATAGATATATGTTTGTAATTTGGAGCCAACGAGTGACTATGTGTACGGTGAATAAAATATCTATATTATTTGATATTATTTTTCCGTTTACCATTCAGATGTATAATAGGCCTTTCCAAATGTATACTATTCAGATGTATGATATGGTTTTCGAGACATGTACCACTCAGACATATGATATGGTTTTCCACACATATAAAAGTCAGACATATGATATTGTTTTCCAGGCATATACCATTCAGATTTATGATATGATTTTCCGGACATATACCATTCAGATGTATGATACGGTTTCGAGACATATACCAGTCAGACGTATGATATGGTTTTCCATACATATACCAGTCAGACGTATGATATGGTTTTCCAGACATATACCAGTCAGACGTATGATATGGTTTTCCAGACATATACCAGTTAGACGTATGGTATGGTTTTCCAGACATATACCAGTCAGATGTATGATATGGTTTTTCAGACATATACCAGTCAGACGAATGATATGGTTTTCAGACATATATCATTCAGATGTATGCTGTGGTTTTCCAAACGTCTAGCATTTAGACGTATGATATGGTTTTCCAGACATATACCACTCAGACGTAAGATATGGTTTTCCAAACATATACCAGTCAGACGTATGATATGGTTTTCCAAACATATACCAGTCCGATATATGATATGGTTTTCCAGACATATACCAGTCAGTCCTATGGTATGGTTTTCCAGACATATATCAGTCAGACGTATGATATGGTTTTCCAGACATATACCATTCAGATGTATGATATGGTTTTCAAGATATATACCATTCAGATGTATTATATGGTTTCAAGACATAAACTATTCAGACGTATGATATGGTTTTCCAGACATATACCACTCATACGTATGATATGGTTTTCCAGACAGATGCCATTCAGACATATAATATGGTTTTCCAGACATGTAACATTGAGATGTATAATATAGTTTTCCAGACATATACCATTCAGACGTATAATATGATTTTTCAGACATATGCCATTCAGATGTATGTTATGGTTTTCCATACATATACCATTCAGATGTATGATATGGTTTCCAGACATACACCATTCAGATGTATACTATGGTTTTCCAGACATATACCATTCAGATGTATAATATGGTTTTCCAGACATATACCATTCAGATGTATGTTATTGTTTTCCTATACCATTCAGATGTATGATATGGTTTTCCAGACATATACCATTCAGATGTATGATATGGTTTTCCAGACATATACCATTCAGACGTATGTTATGGTTTTCATACATATACCATTCAGATGTATGATATGCTTTTCACGACATATACCAGTCAGACGTATGATATGGTTTTTCAGACATATACCAGTCAGACGTATGATATGGTTTTCCAGACATATACCATTCAGACGTATGATATGGTTTTCCATCATTTACCCAGTCAGACGTATGATATGGTTTTCCACACATATACCAGTCAGACGAATGATATGGTTTTTCAAACGTCTACTATTCAGATGTATGATATGGTTTTCCAAACGTCTACCATTGAGATGTATGATATTGTTTTCCAAACGTCTACAATTCAGATGTATGATATTGTTTTCAAACGTCTATCATTTAGATGTATGATATGGCTTTCAAACGTCTATCATTTACATTGTGAGGATATGGTTTTTTTTTCCAAACGTCTACCATTTACATGTGTGATATGGTTTTCCAAACATCTACCATTCATATTAATGATATGGTTTTCCAAACATCTATCATTTACATTTATGATATGGTTTCCCAAACATCTATCATTTAAATTTAAGATATGGTTTTCCAAATGTGTATCCATTTAACATTTAGATATATGATATGGTTTTCCAAACATCTATCATTATACAAACGTGTTTTAGATATATGTTTTCCAAACATCTATCATTTAGATATATGATATCGTTTTCCAAACGCTAACCATTTAGATATATGATATAGCTTTTCAAACGTCTACCATTTAGATTGATGATATAGTTTTCCAAACGTCTATCATTTGGATATATGGTTTTGTTTTCCAAACGTCTACCATTTAAATACATGATACAGCTTTCCAAACGTCTACAATTCAGATGTATGATGCAGTTTTCGAAACGTTTGTCATCCAGAAGTATGATACGGTTTTTCAAACGTCTGACATTCAGATATATGATATGGTTTTCCAAACGTGTACCATTCAGATGTATGATATGGTTTTCCAAACGTGTACCATTCAGATGTATGATACAGTTTTACAAATGTTTACCATTCAGATATATGATATGGTTTTCCAAACGTCAACCATTTAGTTATATGATATGGTTTTCAAAAAGTCTACCATTTTGATATATGAAACAGTTTTCCAAACGTTTAACATTTAGATTTATGATATGGTTTTCCAAACGTTTACCATTTAAATATATGATATCGTTCTCCAAACGTCTACCATTTAGATATATTATATCGTCTTACAAACGTTTACCATTTAGATATATTATATCGTTTTCCAAACGTGTACCATTTAGATATATGATATCGTTTTCTAAATGTGTACCATTGATATATATGATATTGTTTTCCAAACGTCTACCATTTAGATGTATGATATCGTTTTCCAAACATCTACCATTCAGATATATGATATTGTTTTCCAAACGTCTACCATTTAAATACATGATACAGCTGTCCAAACGTGTACAATTCAGATGTATGATGCAGGTTTCGAAACGTTTGTCCTCCAGAAGTATGATATGGTTTTTCGAACGTCTGCCATTCAGATGTATGATATGGTTTTCCAAACTTCTACCTTTTCGATGAACGATATGGTTTTCCAAACGTCTACCATTCAGAAGTATGATATGGTTTTCCAAACGTCTACCATTTTGAAGTATGATACAGTTTTCCAAACGTCTACCATTCAGATGTATGATATGGTTTTCCAAACTTCTACCTTTTAGATGAACGATATGGTTTTCCAAACGTCTACCATTTAGATGTATGATATGGTTTTCCAAACGTCTACCATTTTGATATATGATATGGTTTTCCAAACGTTTACCATTTAGATGTATGATATGGTTTTCCAAACGTTTACCATTTAGATATATGATACAGTTTTCCAAACGTTTACCATTTAGTTATATGATATGGCTTTCCAAACGTCTAACATTTAGATATATGATATGATTTTCCAAACATCTATCATTTAGATATATGATACAGTTTTCAAACGTCTACCATTTAGATATATGATACAGCTTTTCAAACGTCTACCATTTAGTTATATGATACAGTTTTCCAAACGTCTACCATTTAGTTATATGATACAGTTTTCCAAACGTCTACCATTTAGTTATGATGAAACAGTCTTTTCAATGATGTCTTTTCCATTTACCATTTAGATATATGATATGGTTTTCCAAACGTTTACCATTTACCTATATGATATGGTTTTCGAAACGTCTACCATTTAAATGTATGATATTGTTTTTGAAACGTCTACCATTTAGATGTATGATATTGTTTTTGAAACGTCTACCATTTAGATGTATGGTATGGTTTTATGGTTTTCCAAACGTCTACCATTTAAATGTATGATATTGATACAGTTTTCAAACGTCTACATTTATTTAAATGTATGATATGTATGTTTTTTTCAAACGTCTACATTTAGATTATAGATGTAAATGTCTAGCATTTAAATGGTTTTCGAAACGTCTACTATTTAAATGTATGATACAGTTTTCCAAACGTCTACCATTTAGATGTACAGCTTTCCAAACGTCTAGCATTTGGATGTATCCTACCAAACATCTACCATTTAGATGTAGATATATGTACGGTTTTGAAACGTATACCATTTAGATATATGATATGGTTTTCAAACGTGTTTTTGAAACGTATGGTTTTCGAACGTCTACCATTTAGATGTATGGTATGGTTTTTGAAACGTCTACCATTTAGATGTATGATATTGTTTTTGAAAGTTTTCCAATTGTTTACCATTTAGATATCTTGTTTTTGAAACGTCTAGCTTTAGATATGGTATGGTTTTCGGAAACGTCTAACATTTAGAATGTATGATACAGCTTTCAATTTAGATGTAGAGCATTTAAATGTATGAATTTTTTTTGAAACGTCTAGCATTTAGATATATGATACAGTTTTCAAATGTCTACTATTTAGATGTATTTAAATGTATGATATGGTAGTTTTCAAATGTCTAGCATTTAAATGTATGATACAGTTTTCCAAACGTTTACCATTTAGATATATGATACAGCTTTCCAAACGTCTAGCATTTGGATGTATGATACAGTTTTCAAATGGAAAGTCTACCATTCAGCATGCATGATGTGGTTTCCAAACGTTTACCATTTAGATATATGATACGGTTTTCGAAACGTCTACCATTTAGATATATGATATGGTTTTCGAAACGTCTACCATTTAAATATGTATGATATTGTTTTATGAAAACGTCTACCATTTAAATGTATGATATTGTTTTTGAAACGTCTACCATTTAGATGTATGATATTGTTTTTGAAACGTCTACCATTTAGATGTATGATATTGTTTTTGAAACGTCTACCATTTAAATGTATGATATTGTTTTTGAAACGTCTACCATTTAAATGTATGATATTGTTTTTGAAACGTCTACCATTTAGATGTATGGTATGTTTTTTGAAACGTCTACCATTTAGATGTATGGTATGTTTTCGAAACGTCTACCATTTAGATGTATGGTATGTTTTTCGAAACGTCTACCATTTAAATGTATGATATTGTTTTTGAAACGTCTACTATTTAGATGTATGGTATGGTTTTCGAAACGTCTACCATTTAGATGTATGGTATGTTTTTCGAAACGTCTACCATTTAGATGTATGGTATGTTTTTCGAAACGTCTACCATTTAGATGTATGGTATGGTTTTCGAAACGTCTACCATTTAGATGTATGATACGGTTTTTGAAACGACTACAATTTAGATGTATGATATGGTTTTCGAAACGTCTACCATTTAGATATATGATACGTTTTTCGAAACGTCTACAATTTAGACATATGATACGGTTTTCGAAACGTCTACAATTAGACATATGATACGGTTTTCGAAATGTCTAGAATTTAAATATATGATACGGTTTTTGAAACGTCTACCGTTTAGATATATGATACGGCTTTCAAAACGTCTACAATTTAGATATAGGATACAGTTTTCAAAATGTCTACCATTTAGATATATGATACGGTTTTTGAAATGTCTACCATTTAGATATATGTCACTGTTTTTGAAATATCTACCAATTAGATATATGATATGTTTTTTGAAACGTCTATCATTTAGATATATCCTACGATTTTCGAAACGTCTACAATTTAGATATATGATACGGTTTCGAAATGTCTACCATTGAATGTATGATATGGTTTTCAAAATGTTTTGCGTTTAGATGTATGATACAGCTTTCCAAACGTCTACTATTTAGATACATGATATAACTTTATCCATTATACTAAAATCAGTAAGAAATGACACATGTCTGTAAGATAAGACTCATGTCTATTATAATAAAATCAATAAGAAATGACACATGTCTGTAAAATAGAAATCAAGTATTTTATAATGAAATCAATAAGAAAAGAAGGACACATGTCTGTAAGATAATACTAAAGTCTATTATAATAATATCAGTAAAAAAGGACACATGTCTGTAAGATAATACTTAAGTCTATTATAATAATATCAGTAAAAAAGGACACATGTCTGTAAGATAATACTTAAGTCTATTATAATAATATCAGTAAAAAAGGACACATGTCTGTAAGATAATACTTAAGTCTATTATAATAATATCAGTAAAAAAGGACATATGTCAATAAAATAGAACTCAAGTTTATTATAACAAAATTCAATAAGAAAGGAAGGACACATGTCTGTAAGATAAAACTCAAGTCCATTATACTAAAAGCAATAATAAGGAAAACACGTCTGTAAAATAACAACCCAAGCCAATAATAATAAAGGCAATAAGAAGACTAACAAGTCAGTACAAAAAGAATCAAATCATATTATACTAAAAGCAACAACAAGAAAAACGTATATGTACAAAAAAATAATCAAATCATATTATATTAAAAGCAACAAGAAGAGAAACAAATATGAACACAAGAATCAAATCAAATTATACAAAAGGCAACAAGAAGAGAAACACATATGTAACACAAGAATCAAATCATATTATACTAAAAGCAACAAGAAGAAAAACGTGTCTGTAAAACAGGAATAAAACATTATTATACTAAAAGCAATAAGAAAAAAACAGGTCTGTAAAATAAGAACCAACGATTACTATACTAAAAGTAATAAGAAGGAAAACATGTCTGTATAAAAAGAATTAAATATTATTATACTAAACGCAGTAGGAATGAAAACATGTCTGTGAAACAAGAACCAAATCTCATTATTATAAAAGCAATAAGAAGAGAAAAAGATCTGTAAAATTAAAAACACATCTTATTATACTAAAAATAATAAGAAGAGAAAGAGATCTGGGGAAATTAAAAACACATCCTATTATACTAAAAAACAATAAGAAGAGAAAGAGATCTGTAAAATTAAAAACACATCCTATTATACTAAAAATAATAAGAAGAGAAAGAGATCTGGGAAATTAAAAACACATCCTATTATACTAAAAATAATAAGAAGAGAAAGAGATCTGGGAAATTAAAAACACATCTTATTATACTAGAAGCAATAAGAAGAGAAATAGGTCAGTAATTCAATTTTCTAAAGCATAGAAGAATACTGTCATGATTTTCAAAGACATCAAAGGGAAATGCCCGTGACGGTATGTCAACACATAGAAACCATACAATGAAATTAGTGGACGTGCTCTTCAAGGGATATTAGTTTTTCTTTGAACAAAAATTAAACAGAAATGACACTTTTAAAATGGAATACTGAAAACGTGAAGATTGAAAATAAGTGTAATGAGAATATGATTGTGCTAAACGAACAAATAACGAAGTTTCTAGCAACTAAAAGAGAATATGGATTGTGCTGATTAGAAGATGATTAGAAGATTGATTATATGAGTTAGGCATAAGTGTAATAGAGAGAATATGGATTGTGCTGATTAGAAGATTGAGTTAGGCATAAGTGTAATGAGAGAATATGGATTGTGCTGATTAGGATTGAGTTAGGCATAGTTAGAGAATATGGATTGTGCTGATTAGAAGATTGAGTCATAAAAGTGTAATGAGAGAATATATCTACAATTATCTAATTTTAGGATTGGATTTTGATTTTAGGAAAGCACTCTGTGATTTAATAATAATAATAATAATAATAATAATAATAATAATAATAATAATAATAATAATAATTATTATTATTATTATTATTATTAATAATAATAATAATAACAATAATAATAATAATAATAATAATAATAACAATAATAATAATAATAATAATAATAATAATAATAATAATAATAATAATAATAATACTAATAATAATAATAATAATAATAGTAATAATGATGCCAATGATAATACTAATAATATGTTACTTATATAGCTCACTTCATCCGTTTGGCATGCTCTAAGGCGCGTAAATGGAGGGAAAACAATGCATGTTTTCATAAAATTGTGCTGTACTGACGTGTTGTGAAGTATAGATTTTAATTCAATTGTATTACGTCACACAGTTTCCAAGGTGACTTCGACTTTTGACAGATGAAAAGAACAAACGGGAAAGTTTAGATACGATGTGTACACGTAGTTCAACCCATGACACAATAGAATGATCTGTGAGAAAGATAAAGAAGAAAAAAGAGTAGAATGTCTTTTAAATAATAAAACCTGAATGCTCATGAGCAATACAAAAGAAAGAGGGAATGATACTCGAATAGAGCAACAACTAATCAATGGAAGGGAAGTAAGAATAATAGGACTACTGAATAGAAAACGAGGCAGGACAGAGACATTTTCGAGCATAGCGTTAAGTTTGAAAACGCCCCCGCACTGTCTTGTTTTTTTTTTTTAAATATTTGATGTTCTTTGAAAAAGAAATAACAAGAAGGTAAAGACTTAGTCATGTCTAGACAGTAAGAACAGAGACACGGGTAACAAGTCAATGTATTCTCCACATCCTCGTGCAAGTGCAGATTGACCGATTGTATGTAGTTGTATTGCCAAATCATTCAAAGTTAATCTTCGCTTTCTGGAGAGCTCATAATACACCGGTCTCTTACTCTGCCATTACCTTGATCGGCCTACCACTTGGTATTCATAATATAATAACTTGTACCTGAGTCAAGCGTGTGAGGCAAAGTAAAGTACCCTTCCTTGAACTACAACGCCGTGAGTTAAAAGCTGGGCCAGTCAGGGGTTTGAACTAGTGTAGTGGTGATGACAAACTCAGAACGTTATTCAATTGCCCCACGATGTCTGATGACGTCAACCACATGCGTCATGTTTGCCTGATTAAGAACTGGAAAATAGACAAAAAATGATCCAATATACAAAGGACAAGTAAAGCTGTTTTACGTAAAACAATCAAAAGAAATGGAGGAATATTAACGACAAAGATAACAATTTGTAATATTATCATAGCGGAGTCTTGTGAAACCCCGATAATACTGACAACGCAATCCTTTCTTGTGTCATTATGTATTTGCTTTGTGATACTGAATTACGATGAAGGATGACCTACTGTAACGAACTGGAAGCAGGGGGAAACAAATAGGCAAGCGATTGTTCGCAAGGCAGGAATGATTGTAGGAAATATCCGATGAAAGGGACACAAACGGCGAATAGAAGGCAGATTTAACATCGAAAATTGACAACTTTACATTGAAACATAGTTGAACAGCAACCATCGATCTGTATGAAGCCTAAATGTGCACGCTCTTATTTTGAACAGAAAACTCGTGAGAAAAAATGTAGAGAATTATGTGCCTTACTCTCCATCTATGAATACTGTCATAATGGTAAGCGGCTTCAAATGGTGCATAGGGAGAGCGATGGGAGTAGAGTCCAGGCTTTGCTGGGTGTCACAGGGTCGATATGATGGAGATTGCAAGACAGATAGATACACACAGAAGGTCTTTAGTGAGGGAAATAATCGTTAGTATAGCGTTGCATCTGGTTTGTTGAAGTTATGGTTTGGCCTAGTGGTTATTATTGTGGGGATAAAATGAGAAAACCCCGATAATAAACAAACTATAAACAGGCATATTGACATACCTTAGATACATATATATTGATAGGAACATCCGATGCACAACAATTTGATAACTCTTTATGTAATGGTCCGTATCGAAGAGGAATCAATATGTGTGTACCCAATGATTGCCCTTTTGTGGACAAGCTCCAATGCAGATATCACATAGATTATTAACAAAGGAAAAATAATGATATAGATCTACACACTTCGTACAATGCAGTTTTTGTGAGAAAATAGACATACCAACATGGTATTTTATGAGACAACGTGAGAAAATAGACATACCAACATGGTATTTTATGAGACAACGTGAGAAAATAGACATACCAACATGGTATTTTATGAGACAACGTGAGAAAATAGACATACCAACATGGTATTTTATGAGACAACGTTAAATAGACAACATATTGCCAACATGGTTATGAGACAACGTAGAAAATAGACATACCAACATCGTATTTTATGAGACAACGTCAGAAAATAGACATACCAACATCGTATTTTATGAGACAATGTGAGAAAATAGACATACCAACATCGTATTTTATGAGACAACGTGAGAAAATAGACATACCAACAAGGTATTTTATGAGACAACGTGAGAAAATAGACATACCAACAAGGTATTTTATGAGACAACGTGAGAAAATAGACATACCAACAAGGTATTTTATGAGACAACGGGAGAAAATAGACATACCAACAAGGTATTTTATGAGACAACGTGAGAAAATAGACATACCAACAAGGTATTTTATGAGACAACGTGAGAAAATAGACATACCAACAAGGTATTTTATGAGACAACGGGAGAAAATAGACATACCAACAAGGTATTTTTATGATACAACGTGAGAAAATAGACATACCAACAAGGTATTTTATGATACAACGTGAGAAAATAGACATACCAACAAGGTATTTTATGAGACAACGTGAGAAAATAGACAACCAACAAGGTATTTTATGAGACAACGTAGAAAATAGACATACCAACAAGGTATTTTATGAGACAACGTGAGAAAATAGACATACCAACAAGGTATTTTATGAGACAACGTGAGAAAATAGACATACCAACAAGGTATTTTATGATACAACGTGAGAAAATAGACAAAACAAGGTATAGACATACCAACAAGGTATTTTATGATACAACGTGAGAAAATAGACATACCAACAAGGTATTTTATGAGACAACGTGACAAAAATATTTTATGACATACCAACAAGGTATTTTATGAGACAACGTCAGAAAATAGACATACCAACAAGGTATTTTGAGACAACGTGAGAAAATAGACATACAACTAGTGAGACAAAAAAAATAGACATACCAACAAGGTATTTTATGATACAACGTGAGAAAATAGACATACCAACAAGGTATTTTATGAGACAACGTGAGAAAATAGACATAAACAAGGTATTTTATGATACAACGTGAGAAAATAGACATACCAACATGGTATTTTATGATACAACGTGACAAAAAATAGACATACCAACAAGGTATTTTATGATACAACGTGACAAAAAATAGACATACCAACAAGGTATTTTATGAGACAACGTCAGAAAATAGACATACCAACAAGGTATTTTATGAGACAACGTGAGAAAATAGACATACTAACTAGGTATTTTATGAGACAACGTGAGAAAATAGACATACCAATAAGGTATTTTATGATACAACGTGAGAAAATAGACATACCAACAAGGTATTTTATGAGACAACGTGAGAAAATAGACATACCAACAAGGTATTTTATGATACAACGTGAGAAAATAGACATACCAACATGGTATTTTATGATACAACGTGAGAAAATAGACATACCAACAAGGTATTTTATGATACAACGTGACAAAAAATAGACATACCAACAAGGTATTTTATGAGACAACGTGAGAAAATAGACATACCAACAAGGTATTTTATGAGACAACGTGAGAAAATAGACATACCAACAAGGTATTTTATGAGACAACGTGAGAAAATAGACATACTAACAAGGTATTCTATGAGACAACGTGAGAAAATAGACATACTAACTAGGTATTTTATGAGACAACGTGAGAAAATAGACATTACAACTAGGTATTTTATGGAGCAAATTGAGAAAATAGACATACTAACTAGGTATTTTATGGGACAAAAAAAAAAAATAGACATACTAACTAGGTATTTTATGGGAGAAAGAGAAAAATAAATATACCAACTAGGTATTTTATTGGACAAAGAGAGAAAATAGACATACTAACTAGCTATTTTATGGGATAAAGGCATAAAATAGACACACCAAATATATATTCCATGGGACAAGGAGAGAAAATAGATATACTAACTAGGTATGTTATGGGACAAAGAGAAAAAATAGACCTACCAACTAGATATTTTATGGTACAAAATAAAGAATTTAATGGCCGTCCCTGGACATCAATTATTGAATTATTAAGAACGATTCTAAAATATTGTTACCAATATAAACGATTATGGCATTATAATAAGCTTGTAAAGCGACGCAAGCGATTTCTTTACAAAACTATTAAGCATAACGAATTTTATTTACAGAAGGTCAACATAGAAAACTACATAATGTAAACAATACGTTTGTCATGCAATTCTACTTAAGGTAAAGAGTGTTCATTGTTCCACGAATGCCCATCCAAACAGACCTCACGAGTAAAATATCAAACACTACACCATCACTGTTACCATTGTTAGTATTGAGCTGCTACGTGCACACTTGAAACTAACGTCAATAACCAAGTCGCCAAAAGTGGGTGAATTCGATAAATGATGCCAGACGTTCTTTTGTAAATCCATTGAAACCATTTTGCTTCGATGAATTTCATTTCTCGACACAACCAGAAACATCAGTCGTCCATTAGGCTTATTTCTGGTTTGTTTGAAAAAACAGCCTGGATTCAAAGCGAGGCACGTGTATTGCCTGGTCTAGAAATCTATCATTTTTAGATCCATTCCCATCATAGTCATTATGGTTCCCATTCAAACCCACAGGAATTATTTTCTTTTTTTTTTAACTTGATGCAGTACCACGTTTATGTCAACACAATGCCTGAGACTTCGGCTAATTAATTTAAGGCGGGAAAATC
>JAXRKP010001335.1:0-20000 GCA_037039925.1 Doris montereyensis | reverse complement strand
TTCTTACTCTAGTTCTTACCCTAGTTCTTTAGTTCTTACCCTAGTTCTTTAGTTCTTACTCTAGTTCTTACTCTAGTTCTTTAGTTCTTACCCTAGTTCTTTAGTTCTTACCCTAGTTCTTTAGTTCTTACTCTAGTTCTTTAGTTATGACTCTAGTTCTTACTCTAGTTCTGTAGTTCTTACTCTAGTTCTGTAGTTCTTACTCTAGTTCTGTAGTTCTTACTCTAGTTCTGTAGTTCTTACTCTAGTTCTGTAGTTCTTACTCTAGTTCTGTAGTTCTTACTCTAGTTCTGTAATTCTTACTCTAGTTATTTAGTTATGACTTTAGTTCTTACTCTAGTTCTTACTCTAGTTCTGTAGTTCGTACTCTAGTTCTTACTCTAGTTCTTACTCTAGTTATTTAGTTATGACTTTAGTTCTTACTCTAGTTCTTACTCTAGTCCTTACTCTAGTTCTTAGTCTAGTTCTTACTCTAGTTCTTACTCAATTTTTACTCTAGTTCTTTAGTTCTCACTCTAGTTCTTTAGTTCTTACTCTAGTTCTTTTGTTCTTACTCTAGTTCTTTAGTTCTTACTCTAGTTCTTTAGTTCTTACTTTAGTTCTAACTCTAGTTCTTACTCTAGTTCTTATTCTGCTTCTTACTCTAGTTCTTAATTTCGTTCTTACTCTAGTTCTTACTCTAGTTCTTACTCTAGTTCTTTAGTTCTTACTCTAGTTTGTTAGTTCTTACTCTAGTTCTTACTCTAATTATTTTGTTCTTATTATAGTTATTTAGTTCTTACTCTAGTTCTAACTCTAATTCTTACTAGTTCTTACTTTAGTTCTTACTCTAGTTCTAACTCTAATTCTTACACTAGTTCTTACTTTAGTTCTTACTCTAGTTCTAACTCTAATTCTTACACTAGTTCTTACTTTAGTTCTTACTCTAGTTCTTACTCTAGTTCTTACTTTAGGTCTTACTCTAGTTCTTACTTTAGTTCTTACTTTAGTTCTTACTTTAGTTCTTACTCTAGTTTTTACTTTAGTTCTTACTCTAGTTTTTTAGTTCTTACTCTATTTCGTTCTCTAGTGCTTACTGTAGTTATTATTTTAGATGTTACTCTAGTTCTCAATGTAGTTATAACTTAAGATCTTACTTTAGTTCCTACTCTAGTTCTAATTCAAACTCTTATTCTAGTTCTAACTCCAGTTCCTACTCTCGTTCTTACTTTAGTTCTAACTGTAGTTCTCACTCTAGTTCTAACTTTAGTCCATGCTCTAGTTCTTACTCTAGGTTTTACTCTAGTTCTAGCTCTAGTTTATACGCTCGCTCTTACTCTAGTTCTTACTCTAGTTTTTACTCTAGTTCTTAGTCTAGTTCTTACTCTAGTTCTTACTTTAGTTCTTACTTTAGTTCTTACTCTAGTTCTTACTCCTTACTCTGGTTCTTACTCTAGATCTTACTCTAGTTTTAGGTTTTACTTTAATCTTTAGTTTTTACTCTAGTTTTTACTCTTTCTTTTTCTTACTTTAATTCTTATTGTAGTTCTTATTTACTTCTTACTTCAGTTCATACCTAGTTCTCACTCTGGTTCTTACTCTAGTTCTAACTCTAGGTCTTACTCTAGTTCTTACTCTAGTTCTTACTCTAGTTCTTACTCTAGTTCTTAATCTAGTTCTTAATCTAGTTCTTACTCTAGTTCTTACTCTAGTTCTTACTTTTATTCTCGTTCTTTTTTCGCGTTACCTGTTCTTTCCCTACAACGATATCAACTGAGTGAAATGCTTACACATACATCTAAATAACAACGATATCAACTGACTGAAATTATTACACTTGCATCTACATAACGATATCAACTACGTGAAATGCTTACACTTGTATCTACATAACAACAATATCAACTGACTGTACTGCTTACGCTTGCATCTAAATAACAACAGTATAAACTGAGTGAAAGGCTTACACTCGCACCTAAATAACAACGATATCCACTGAATGAAATGCTGACACTTACATCTAAATACCAACGATATCAACTAAGTGAAATGCTTACACTTACATCTAAATAACAACGATATCAACTAAGTGAAATGCATACACTTACATCTAAATACCAACGATATCAACTGAGTAAGATGCTTACACTTACATCTAAATACCAATGATATCAACTAAGTGAAATGCTTACACTTACATCTAAATGATATCAACAAATGCTTACACTTGCATCATACATAACAATATCAACTGACTGAAAATATTACACTTGCATCTACATAACGATAACATCTAAGTGAAATGCTTACACTGGCATCTACATAGCAACGATATCAACTGACTGAAATGCTTACACTTGCATCTAGATAACAACGATATCAACTGAGCGAAATGTTTACGCTGGCATCTACATAACATCGATATCAACTAAGCAAAATGCGTATACTTGCATCTTCATAATAACGATATCAACTGAATGAAATGATTACACCTGCATCTACATAACAGCAATATCAACTGACTGAAATGCGTACATTAGCATCTAAATAATAACGATATCAACTGAGTGAAATGCTTACACTTGCATCTACATAACAACAATATCAACTGACATAATTGCTTACATTCATATCTAAATGGCAACGATATCAACTGAATGAAATGATTACACTTACATCTACATAAGAACGATGTCAACTGAATGAAATGCTTACACTTGCATGTACATAACAACAATACCAACTGACTGAAATGCTTACGCTTGCATCTACATAACAACGATATCAACTGATTGAAATGTTTACGATTGAATATAAATAACAACAATATCAATTGACTGTAATGTTTAGGCTTGCATATATATGATAATGTTATCAACTAATTGTAATGTTAACACTTGTATCTAAATAACAACGATATCAGCTAAATGTAAAGCTTACGTTTGCATCTAAATGATAACGATATCAATTAGCTGAAATGGTTACCCTTGCACAACGATATCAACTAACTAAAATGTTTACACTTATATCTAAATTTACAACGATATCAATTAACTAAATGTTTACATTTATATCTAAATAACAATGATTTCATCCAACTGAAATGCTTACGACTGAATTTAAATAACAACGTTGTCAAATAACTGAAATACTCACGCTTGTGTCTAACTAATGACGATATCAACTAACTGACGTGTTTCCCTTTGCTTTGAAATAACAAAGGTATCAAATGACTAAAATATTTACGCTTGTATCGAAATAACGAATAATTGAACTGATGTGTTTACGCTTCGATGTAAATAGCAACGATATGAAGTATCTGAAATGCTTGCACTTGCATCTATATAACCACGAATTGTTGAACTAAATGAAATGTTTACGCTTGCATTTAAATGACAGCAAAATGAACTAACTGAAATGTTGAAACTTTCATAGAATTAACAGCGAACTGAATTAACTGACATGTTTGTACTCGTATCTGTATATAAATAGTGACGAATTGAACGAATTGAAATGTTTATGCTTGCATCTGAATAGCAACGAAATGAACCAAAATGTTTACGCATCTAAATATCCTGGATGGCATCCACACATTACAAGCATTCATTTCCGGCAAGAACTAACAGTGATGTTGATGCAAACTTTTTAGTGTTATCATCAAAATTCTTTCCAAAATCCCTAAAACCCAACAGCAAATAGTGAAAATAAGAAAGTTGACATTATTCGAGCACATTTACAGAATGTCAGATGATCGAATAATCTGGACAGAACTGACTGGCATTTGTTGAAGATAAGGATAGAACAAGAAGGCCGAAGATTATATGCATTTACTGGTCAAGTTTCAGATAATTTTACGTTTTCTGAGAGTTTTTCTAAAACATGGCTTTGCAAATAGCTTGTTTCTGAAAAGATACAAAAATGTAACATTACAAAAAAACATGTTCGTTTTGCTTCAGAAAAAATAAAATTAAAAAAAAACGTATCTGGAATTTGTTTTAATGTATTTGTAAATATCTTTTTTCCCTGAAAAATGAAAACATCGATCTTAACAAAACTAAACGTAACATAAACCTCAAGCAGCATGCATTAAAAACACGAAGCCATCAATTTACACAAAGAATGTAACGCTTTGCTCTTTCCACGTCACCAAAAGTTCAGATAAAAACAAGGTAAGAATGTGGAATATGATACGACTGTACATTTAGTCTTGAAATTTACTTTACATTTCTTTTTAAAATCCTTCCAAAAAACCCCGAGATCACTTTAGTTGTGGATGTAGGTGAAACCAAAGAAGAAACAAAAACACTTCCATTCACTATTCTACACATGAATTCATCTGTCCTTGCATTCATTCATCTACATATCCATCCATTTCTCCTCCCATTCATTCATCTACACATCGAGGGGGAAGGATTGTGTTCTCAGCCCTGTGTTGGCAGGATGGGAAATCCATCTCTACGTTCCATGATTCGACCTTGACATACTGATATGTATTATTCGGGACGAGGCTCGTACTTGTTGAGATTAGCCGGAAAGTCTATGCCCAAAATAAGGATACTAGACTTCCGTAGCGCAGAAAATGTGCAGTAGATATTGCGAGGGTAATTTTCTCGAAATGTCATCGGAAAGACTCGAACCAAATATCGATGATGAAATTGTAGGATGACATTAATAGTATAAATACCCGTAGTTTCCTCTCAATCTTCACTCAACCTATTCATCTTCGTGAGAGATAGCCCATGCGTGGCTAGCATGGTAAAGACAAAGCTAGGGACAAGATTATATATTGTTGGGAGAGAGATCTCGAGTTCAAAACTATACAAGTTTTATTAACACTAAAATGTGTTGTATTAAATGTAAAGGTAGAACGAGCGGACCTAAGTTCATCTCGTGTTGATAGCCCTATTGGGTTGGCTATCCCTGTGTGTGTGTGTGTGTGTGTGTGTGTGTGTGTGTGCGTGTGTTTTGGACACTTCACCACTATTGTCTATGGCAACATATACGACTGCCTACTGTGTGTGTGTGTGTGTGTGTGTTGGATGTCGTGCTGATCATGTGGTCATCTACATTGAAATCGTTGATGTTCTTCAGACTGGTGTGGTGTCGACCAAGAACGACCAGCGAACATCAAAAGAAAATTTATTTTTAGACATTTTAGTGATAATATGTGTTTTTTAGCATAAGATAGGTCTGGGTATTTAATTGATATCCAGGTAAGACTGATACAATTGTTTTACCTTTCTTTTGTCATTATTGAATCGTTGTTATTTTAATTATTTCTCCTTATAATCATTCATCATCGTATTGACAATTGTTAAATGTCTATAGTATTGTAAAACAGAAATTTGACTTGTTATTCTTCATTTCTTGTGAGTTACCTGCTTTTGCGAGACTTTGTATCTATATCCTTCAACCGTCTTATGTTGGACAGGAATGATTAGCTTAACTGCGGAGCTAATTAAATAAACCACGACTCGGCAATATACACAGTAACCCAAACCCTTCGATCCCCATCCCGTAGAGAGGCAATACACAGTACCCCAAACCCTTCGATCCCCATCCCGTACAGAGGCACACACAGTACCCCCAAACCCTTCGATCCCCATCCCGTACAGAGGCAATACACAGTACCCCAAACCCTTCGATCCCCATCCCGTACAGAGGCAATACACAGTACCCAAACCCTTCGATCCCCATCCTGTACAGAGGCAATACACAGTACCCCAAACCCTTCGATCCCCATCCCGTACAGAGGCAATACACAGTACCCCAAACCCTTCGATCCCCATCCCGTACAGAGGCAATACACAGTACCCCAAACCCTTCGATCCCCATCCCGTAGAGAGGCAATACACACTACCCCAAACCCTTCGATCCCCATCCCGTACAGAGGCAATACACACTACCCCAAACCCTTCGATCCCCATCCCGTACAGAGGCAATACACAGTACCCCAAACCCTTCGATCCCCATCCCGTACAGAGGCAATACACACTACCCCAAACCCTTCGATCCCCATCCCGTACAGAGGCAATATACACAGTACCCCAAACCCTTCGATCCCCATCCCGTACAGAGGCAATACACAGTACCCCAAACCCTTCGATCCCCATCCCGTACAGAGGCAATACACACTCAAATCCCTTCGATCCCCATCCCCTTATTAGAGGCAATCTTGTCAATATTAACATTCTATCAGATTTGTTTCCCCAGAGGCAATCTCACAATATTAAACCCTTCGATCCCCAATCCGTACAGAGGTAAATCTCGTCAATATTAACCCTTCTATCCCCATCCGTAAGAGGCATCAAACCCTTCGATCATTCTATCAGATTTGTTTCCCTAACCCTTCGATCCATCCCGTCAATATTACACACTACCCCAAATTTGATCCCTAATCCTAAATACAGAGGCAATACACACTATTCTAACCATATTCGATCCCATCCCGTCAGAGGCATTAACATTCTATCAAACCCTTCGATCCCCATCCCGTACAGAGTAAACCTCGTCAAATCTACCTTACAAATTTGTTTTTGCCTTATTAGTAGTAAATCTCGTTAATATTAACATGTTATCAGATCTTGTTGACCTACATATGAAACAAATAACATTATTTGTATTTGAAAAAAGTTAACATAATCTCGAATGAAATGGCCAACGATGAAAGCAATGATTGACAGGGAAAATCACTCACAATAAAACTAAATCGACTGTTTATTTCTATGGGTTGTCTTTCTTTCCTATGATTCTTCGTGTACTGTTCTGGCCCCCAAAATGCCGATCTTAGGCAGACGGCTTTAATTGCAAACTTGACAACGAAGAGATATGAGAGGCCTTACTTGAAAAGGAAGAAAACATTTGATACAGTCATTTGTTTGATTTCTTCAAATGCTGGTAGCTCTCAGAGACGTACTATATATCATGAACAGATACAAATCACAGCCCTGTAGGTTCCCCGATTTTGTTTTGTTCCTCACGAGATCATTGCTTCCCCAGTCCCGTTAGGTATTTTTAGGTTCTTTTGTTTTGCTGTTGTTTTGCTTTTGTTTTGTTTTTGTTTTTTGTTTTTTTTTGGGGTGCGGTTCTGTTTGATTTGTTCGGTGGTTGGGTTTTCCTCCTGTCAATACAATAGCGATACAGGTAGTTTTGAGCTAAGTCTATTCAACGTCGGTCAAAGTAAAGGCTGTGTGGAAAGCAATGCCAGACCACTTCATTATACAATCTACTAAAAAAAAAAAACAGGACTCTACTGTTGCTCAGTTTACTCCCAACATTGACTATGATACTTACCGCCGGGAAATGTTGTTTTTTAAAGAAATCTTAAACTTTGAAACTGATTTTAATCTTCATAGTAAGGATTTATGTTTTTGGGGTGTTTTTGTTTTACGACAGGTGGATATTGCGCAAATATACATACTAATTTTGAAAATGGGAAATGATACAATTAAGACAAAAGCGTTCTTAATAATCAGTATATCAACTCTGTAATTGTTATTTATGCAATGAAACTTTTATCTTTAGCAACGTTCAGACATTTGAAAAGAAAACTATTGAGTTGTGTATTATTATAATTGAATAACGATTATAGCATTGTAGATAACATATATTTTGTATTTTATTATAATTAAATAAAGCATTATAGCATTGTAGATAACATATATTTGTATTTTATTATAATTAAATAAAGCTGATTAAATTGTATATGACATATTTGTATTTTATTATAATTAAATAAAGCTGATTATAGCATTGTAGATGACATATATTTATATTTTATTATAATTAAATAAAGCTGATTATAGCATTGTATATGACATATATTTATATTTTATTATAATTAAATAAAGCTGATTATAGCATTGTAGATGACATATAGTTGTATATTATGATAATTAGATAAAGATGATTATAGCATTGTAGATCAAATATAGTTGCATATTATAATAATTAAATAAAGAAGATTATATCATTGTAGATCAAATATAGTTGTGTATTATAATAATTAAATAAAGATGATTATAGCATTGTAGAATCACATATAAAATATGACACGTGATCTTGAATTTTCTTAGATAATGCAAACAAAAAAATACACACAAAAGAAAACCATACATTTGCAACAGAAAGAAGCTAATATCAACTTAGGAGAAAGAGAAAACGGTTATATTGTATAAAAGTAGAACACGAAGATAACTAGAACGAAAGAGACTCCGCAGAAAAGATGAAAGACAAAAAAGAAAACAAAAAGAAAAACAATAACCAAATACAAAAACGTCCCAAGATCCATCAACATAGAGGCCATTAAAGGAAAGTAGAATCAAGGATAACATGAATTAAAGTAAAGTAAATGAATGGATGTGAATATGAATGAAGGGAATGGGATGTAAATGAATGGATGTACAGATGAGTGAATGAAATGAGAAATGGATGGATGTGTAGATGAAGATAGATGGATGAAGGAATGATGATGGATGAGATGCATAAATGAAAGAATGGAAGGACAGATCGATGGGTGTGTAGATGGATGTGTAGATGTAAATGGAAGGACAGATGGATGGATGTGTAGATTTATCAATGGAAGATAGATGGAGATGTATGATGGATGTAGATAGATATAATGAATGGAAGATAAATCAATCAGATGGATGTATTTTCAGATGAATGAGTGGAAGGTTTTGTAGATGTATGAATGGAAGGACAGATCGATGGGTTTTGTATGAATGGAAGGACAGATTGAAGAATCAATGGAAGGATAGATGGATGATTAGATTCCATGATCAATGGATGTATTGATGAATGAGTGGAAGGTTTTTTTATTATTTGTTTTTGAAGAATTGAAAAATAGAGTTCCATATCAATAATTGGTTAGTAGAATCGAGTACTGGTTCTTGACATACGGCATAATGTAGTCATTTGCTATCGCTATTTTAGGCACGTTTTACTTTCGTCTAGTCTGAATAAACCTAGCTACCCATTTCGCTGTTGGGTCGACAAGAAGGTCAGAATATTAATTTTGCTCTGATTGGAAATCGAACTCTGGTCGTCTACATGGCAGTCTTAATTCTCTCTGATTACCCGTGTAAATCTCGGCATTGATTCAAATTCGCAATGCCAATCTTAGGTAGACGGATTGGCAATTACAAACTTGACAACGAAACAATATGAGGTAGCTTACCTGAAAGGGAAGAAAACAATTGATACGGCAATTGTTTGCTTTCTTCAAACGCTGGTAGCTCTCATGAACGTACTATATATCAATGACAGGTACAAATCACAGCCTTGTAGTTAACCTGGGTGGTAAAACATCTGAATACCTCTCACGAGATCATTGCTCAATCCCAGGGACCAGGGACCAGAGACCAGAGACCAGAGACCAGAGACCAGGGACCTGGGACCAGAGACCAGAGATCAGGGATTTGGGACCAGGGACCAGAGACCAGAGACCAAAGACCAGAGACCAAACATCATAGACCAGACACCAGGGACCAGAGACCAGGGACCTCGGACCAGGACCAGGGACCAGGGACCAGAGACCAGGGACCAGTGACCAGGTACCAGGGACCTGGGACCAGGGACCAGAGACCAGAGACCAGGGACCAAAGACCAGAGACCAGACATCAGAGACCAGACACCAGGGACCAGAGACCAGGGACCTCGGACCAGGGACCAGAGACCAGGAACCAGTGACCAGGGACCAGGGACCAGAGACCAGATACCAGGGACCAGGGACCAGAGACCAGAGATCAGGGACCAGAGACCAGGGACCAGACCATGGACAAAAGACCAGGGACCTGGGATCCGAGACCCGGGACCAGCTATCAGAGATCAGGTACCAGAGACCAGAGACCAGGGACCAGAGACGAGTGACCAGAGACCAGAAACCGGAGCAGGGACCAAGGACCGGAAACCAGGGAACAAGGAGGAGAGATCAAGGACCAGAGACAAGCGACCAGGGACTAGAGACCAGTGACCAGAAACAAGAGACCAGACACCAGAGACTAGAAACTAGGACCAACGACCTGTCCCAACCCTGCCCCTGCCCCTGACCCAACCCTGCCCCTGCCCTTTGTTCTTGTTTTCTAATTAGCAGTAAATATTGCCAATATTAACATTCTAACAAATTTGTTTTGTTAATTAGTAATAAATCTCGCCAATATTAACATGATATCCGGTGTTTTTGGCATACAGATGAAACTTTTGAAAAAAAGTTGACATAATCTCAAAAGAATTGGCCCGCAATGAAAGCAATGATTGACAGGGGAAATCACTCACAACAAAACTAGATTGACTGTTTATTTCTAGGTTGTCTTTCTTCTCTGTGATTCTCTGTGTACTGCTTTGGCATTGATTCAATCTCGCATTGCCAATCTTAGGCTGACGGATTGGCGATTACAGACTTGACAACGAAACGATTGGAGAGACCTTACCTGATTGGGAAGACACGAATTGATACCCCGATTTTTTGCTTTCTCTAAATGCTGGTATCTCTCAGGGACATATAACATAAACAGGTGTAAATGACAGCCCGGTAGTTGGTAAAGTGTATTACTGAACCTCAAGAGATCCTTGTTCAAAACCCGGCCCAGGAAGTTATTTTACAACATTTCTGGTTTGTTGTTGTTTTGCTCTGTTTTGGTCTTGTTGTCTTGTGTTGGGTTTTTTTTTTTTTTTTAGGTTTTTTTTTCTTCTGTTTATTAGCCCCCTTTTTTTATTTTATTTTTTTTTTTTCCCATCCTGCCAATCCAGCAGCGAAAAATGTAGTATGAGCTGGGTCTATGCAAACTCGGTGTGAAAGTAAAGTCTGCGTGGAAAGCAATGCCAGGTTGCCACGTTATGCAATCTACGCAGAAAAAGAATTGCTCAGGACTCTACTCTTGATCAGGCTACGATCATCATTGACTATGATACTTACCGCTGGTAACTGTCTTGGTAAAGCAAATTAAAACTTTGATAACGATGTACGTCTGAACATAGAAACGACTTGCGTTTTTATTGAAACATTGGAGATTGTCCAAATAACCACATTAATTTTGTAAAAAAAGGAAAAACAATACTATTATAACAAAAGAGTTGTTGATAGTCAGTGTAATAATAGTAACTTTGTAATTGTTATTTATTCAAAGAAACTTTGACCTTGAGCAACGCTAAATATCAGACATTAATTTGAAAACAGTATAATGAGTTGTATATTATTGTTATTAAATGAGCCTGATTATAGCATCGGATATCACATAAAAGATAATATAACACATCAATGTGAATCTTCTTAGATAATGTTTGCAAGAAAATAACCAACAACAAGAACTCCACATCGGCAAAAGAAAGAAGCGAACACTAGCGAAGGAGAAAGAGAAACTGATTATATTGTATAAAAGAAGAATACGAAGACAAGTGGGACGAAAGGTTGTCCGCAGAAACAATAACATATTAAAACAAAATATAAAAAGCAACAACCAAATACAAAAACGTCTGTGATTTTACATGATCATCAACATAGAATGCCATTACCGGAAATTATAAACAATGACACAATTTAAACCAAAATTAAAGCAAGTTCTATACCAAGAGTTGATCGTAGGAGCATCGGTTCCTGATTCTCTATGGCACACGGTATACCTTGTGGTAGTTTGACGTTGCTACCCACGCCACTTTATACTTTCGCCCAAGCCTGAATAAACCTAGCTGTCCATTTCGCTGACAGGAAGGCCAGAAAATATTGCTCGGACTGGAAATCGAACTCGGACTACCGGCGTAGTATTCAGACACTCTGCCGACTGAGCTACCATCGCCTGACTTAAGAGGATGACAAAGGTAAGAAGAACAAAGGAATAACTCCACAACACCATCACTCACGCCCCCTCCCCTCCCCCTCCTCCTACTTCTTCTTTCTCTCATTTTCGATCGCAAAAATTAAGAATGTCAGATTGGAAGCTACGGAAGTAGACAAAGGGCAGATGAGTGTCGGGTGGTAACACGAGTACGCATGTGAATATGAATGGAAGGATGGGACAACTCGAAAGGTAGGACGGATGAATGGTCGGGTGGATGAATGGAGAGATGGACGACAGACAGTGACTTCGCTGGCTAATTGAATGGAGGAAGATGGATTGTTGTGTAGATCAATGCATAAAGATAAGATAAGATAAGATAAGATAAGATAAAATAAGATAAGATAAGATAAGACAAGACAAGATAAGATAAGATAAGATGAGAAAAGATAAGATAAGATAAGATAAGATAGATAAGATACGATACGATAATAAGATAAGATAAGATAAGATAAGATAAGAGATAAAATATGATACGATAATAGATAAGATAAGATAAGATAAGATAAAATAGATAAGATAAGATAAGATAAGATAAGATAAGATAAGATAAAATAAGATAAGATAAGATAAGATAAGATAAGATAAGATAAGATAAGATAAGATAAGATAAGATAAGATAAGATAAGATAAGATGAGGTACATAACTTTAATCCAAAAGTGGCACGCTGTTTTGATGTTACATGGATACATCCAATACAATATGAAAGACAACACACTTTCACTATAAATAAATTATCCTTCGCACACAAACAGCTTACACACATGTAAGCATTACGATATTAAACATGTAAAACATAACAACAAAAGAATTAGCAGTTTTTTCTAACGAAACCATTGCAATGAATAATATCCAGAACGCAGTGATGATAATGAAATTGATGATGTTAGTGATAATAATTTTACAGATCGATGGATGTGTAGATGAACAAATATAAGGATAGATGAAGGGATGTGTACATCAATAGATGAATGGATGTGTATATGGATAAATGGAAGGATAATTGATTGGATGTATAGATAAATGAATGTAAAGACTGATAGATTGATATGTAGATAAATGAAAAGAAGGAAAGATAAAGGGGTGTGTAGATGAATGAATGAGGGACAGATGGGTTGGTGTGTAGATGAATGAATGGAGTGACATATGGATTGGTGTGTAGATGAATGAATGGAGTGACATATAGATTGGTGTGTAGATGAATGAATGGAGTGACATATGGATTGGTGTGTAGATGAATGAATGGAGTGACATATGGATTGGTGTGTAGATGAATGAATGGAGTGACATATGGATTGGTGTGTAGATGAATGATTACAGCACCGACACCAAACATGTAATAATTGTTGGTGACTTCGAATAAAACACAACAGATACATGCTCAATAAAGAGGTCATTAAACGAACACCAGATGACACAGCATGTTCAGCAAAGTACGCATAGGAAGGGGCCTGGTTTGGGTTGGGTTATCAACAACAATCATCTGAAATGTTTTTTTCAAGTTGGTGTCATTGACAAAGTAGTTTCGGATCATCATCGTATATTCTTATACATTCCCGCACAAAAATTAAAAGGAGCAAAGAAAAGCATTGTCTGCAGAAATTTGAAGAAGACCAACCCCAAAATCTGAAATATGGTTTATATCAAGAATTCCCCAAACAAGAAATGAACAATGCTGAATTTGTAAACAATGTTCTACTATGCACCCTTGAAGATGATGCACCTTTTGAAGTTGTAAACAATGTTCTACTATGCACCCTTGAAGATGATGCACCTTTGAAGTTGTAAACAATGTTCTATTATGCAAAGATCATGTTCTTGTAAACAATGTTCTACTATGCATCCTTGAAGATCATGTACCTTTTGAAGTTGTAAACAATGTTCTACTATGCACGCTTGAAGATCATGCACCTTTTGAATTTGTAAACAATGTTCTACTATGCATCCTTGAAGATCATGCACCTTTGAAGTTGTAAACAATGTTCTACTATGCACCCTTGAAGAGCATGCACCTTTTGAAGTTGTAAACAATGTTATAATATGTACCCTTTAAGATCATGCACCTTTTGAATTTGTAAATAATGTTCTACTGTGCACCCTTGAAGATGATGCACCTTTTGAAGTTGTAAACAATGTTTTATTATGCACCCTTGAAGATGATGCACCTTTTGAAGTTGTAAACAATGTTCTACTATGCACCCTTGAAGATGATGCACCTTTTGAAGTTGTAAACAATGTTCTACGATGCACCCTTGAAGATGATGCACCTTTTGAAGTTGTAAACAATGTTCTACTATGCACCCTAGAAATAACGCACCTTTAACTAACAGGCCAGTGTAAACCATGATGTTTTTGGAGGCTAATTCGCTTGCTAGGGCCAATTCTTTTGTCATGTACACCAGCTCATTATCTGAAATCTTTAAAGAAAAGTCAATGTCTTGCCATCAATATGCTGGTGATACCCAATTGTACAAAGTTATATTGAAGTTGGCTTAGATGAAATCATCAGAAAAAATGAAGCTTGCATAACCCACAGGAAGGAATGAATGGATACAAACACATTTAAACTAAATGTCGACAAAATAGAAGTAATACGAATCGATTCAAAAAGACTTGCAGGGAAAAGTAATCAAAATAGCATAAATTTAGGCGAAAATAAAATCAACATGGTAAATAAGGTGAAAACCTGAGGAATCATTTTTGACTGAACTTTCTATGGATCCTCAGGTGAGTTCCTTAGTCAAAGCACTAGGGTTTTCCGTGAGAAAGATTAGTTCCATTCGTGTATTCCTCACAAGTGATGCTATCAAAACACTTCTCCAAGCTTGACTATTGTAATGTTCTGTTGTTTGGCCTCCCGCAAACGATTTCAAGCTGTTCAAAACAATGCAGCCAGGCTTATCTTTAAATGTGAAAACACATCCCCACTACTGATAAAACATCACTGGTTAACAGTCGAAAAAAAAACGAATTGATTTCAAGCTTATTTTTAAGTTTACAAACATATTGATGGAACGGCACCTATTTTTTTTTTTTTTAAATTTATTCCTTTAGGTTAATTGTATTTTTTCTTATTTTTTTCGATCAGATTGGTAGACGTATATCAAACGTCAGCTGATAAATTGCTATTCGACCATTGCAGATTTGTTATGTAGTCCCATTTGAAATCAAACTCTATTATATATCTTTGTATTTATCACATATATTTTCAATTAGCTTATAAAAACTTCCTTTCTTAAATGAAAACATTACGTTATCCTATTAGGGGCTGTATTCATCCTGTGTGTGTGTAAGAGTTCGGATGTATGTATGCGTTTTGTTTGTTTATGTATGTCTGTGTGTGTGTGTGTATGTGTATATGTGTGTGTATGTGGAATATGAATTCATGACAGCTTTTACAGTTAAAGACATCTATTCTTCTTCTTTATCTTATTGACTTGCCTGTCATAAAATGCACACAGTTTTATGCTACATTATTGTCACTTGATATATAATAATATGATATGGATAGTTTTGTAGATGAATGCAATGATTTAGGGATGGTTGTGTGCGTTACTGAGTACATGGATATTCCGAATGAGTCAATGAAAAGAAAGAATAAGTGACGTTGTTCGAAGACGAAGAAGTTGTAGTGTAACCATAATGTTTTGAGTTTGTCATCACGTTCACACTCATTCAAACGCCATGGTTGGCGCAGGCGTTCTCTTCCACAATATTGTGATCTTAGGGAAGGTACTTCACTCTGCTTTCCTCACTTGCCTCAGATGCAAATGCGTGCCCATCTACAAGTAGAGAAATATCTTGTCATGATGTTAGTACGAATCACCTGTCAGGCTACTCTACTGTATGCCCCTCCCCTGGGAGTTGAAAAGTACTTTGAATTAAATGGCTTTCTGGGGGGGGGCGGATTTATAGTATACTGTCTGTGAGCCTCTACTAGTGTGGGGTATGGACCATAAAAGACTGTACTAGTGTAGGGTATGGACCATAAAAGACTGTACTAGTGTAGGGTATGGACCATAAAAGACTGTACTAGTGTGTAGGGTATGGACCATAAAAGACTGTACTAGCGTAGGGTATGGACCATAAAAGACTGTACTACTGAAGGATATAGACCATAAAAGACTGTACTAGTGTGGGATATAGACCATAAAAGACTGTACTAGTGTGGGATATAGACCATAAAAGACTGTACTAGTTTAGGGTATGGACCATAAAAGACTACTAGTGTGGGATATAGACCATAAAAGACTGTACTAGTATAGGGTATGGACCACAAAAGACTGTACTAGTGTGGGATATAGACCATAAAAGACTGTACTAGTGTGGGATATAGACCATAAAAGACTGTACTAGTGTGGGGTATAGACCATAAAAGACAACTAGTGTGCGATATAGACCATAAACGACTGTACTAGTGTGGGGTATAGACCATAAAAGACTACTAGTGTGGGATATAGACCATAAAAGACTGTATTAGTGTGGGGTATGGACCATAAAAGACTGTACTAGTGTGGGGTATGGACCATAAAAGACTGTACTAGTGTGGGGTATAGAACATAAAAGACTGTACTAGTGTGGGTATAGACCATAAAAGACTGTACTAGTGTAGGGTATAGACCATAAAAGACTGTACTAGTGTAGAGTATAGACCATAAAAGACTGTACTAGTGTAGGGTATAGACCATAAAAGACTGTACTAGTGTAGGGTATAGACCATAAAAGACTGTACTAGTGTGGGGTATAGACCATAAAAGACTGTACTAGTGTGGGGTATAGACCATAAAAGACTACTAGTATGGGGTATAGACCATAAAAGACTGTACTAGTGTGGGGTATAGACCATAAAAGACTACTAGTATGGGGTATAGACCATAAAAGACTGTACTAGTGTGGGGTATAGACCATAAAAGACTACTAGTATGGGGTATAGACCATAAAAGACTGTACTAGTGTGGGGTATAGACAATAAAAGACTGTACTAGTGTGGGGTATAGACCATAAAAGACTACTAGTGTAGGGTATAGACCATAAAAGACTACTAGTGTGGGGTATAGACCATAAAAGACTACTAGTGTGGGGTATAGACCATAAAAGACTACTAGTGTGGGGTATAGACCATAAAAGACTGTACTAGTGTAGGGTATAGACCATAAAAGACTACTAGTGTGGGGTATAGACCATAAAAGACTACTAGTGTGGGGTATAGACCATAAAAGACTGTACTAGTGTAGGGTATGGACCATAAAAGACTACTAGTGTGGGGTATAGACCATAAAAGATTGTACTAGTGTGGGATATAGACCATAAAAGACTGTACTAGTGTGGGATATAGACCATAAAAGACTGTACTAGTGTGGGATATAGACCATAAAAGACTGTACTAGTGTGGGATATAGACCATAAAAGACTGTACTAGTGTAGGTATGGACCATAAAAGACTGTACTAGTGTGGGATATAGACCATAAAAGACTGTACTAGTGTGGGATATAGACCATAAAAGACTGTACTAGTGTGGGAAATAGAGCATAAAAGCATCTTTACCTTTGTAGATTTTTGGTTAAGTGGGAAGATAAAAATAAAGAAAAAGTATTAATAATATAATTAACTTCCATAACGGCCACCACCATCTTACGACAGCTCTAGGTGAATAAGGATGTACAAACAAGTGGGTGGTGGTTGAATTCATGGATGAGTGGGTGGATGTGGCGATGGATGCGTGCGTTAATGGATTTATGGATAAGTGGATGGATGAGCCGATTAATTAAGAAAATGGGTTGATTGATTGATAGATGAGTGTGCATATAATTGGACTTATGAGTTGGTGGATGTCTGGTTGAATTGATCTATGAGAAGTTAAAGGAGTAAATGGATGCATGAATGGATTAATAAGTTTACGGTTTGGATTAGTTGGATTGAAGTAGAGATTGAGATATTATGTTTTGCATAGTTGAATTCATAGTGCAGAGATTGAGATATTATGTTTTGCATAGTTGAATTGATTGTCTAGAGATTGAAATAATATGTTTGCACAGTTGAAGTGATTGTCTGGAGATTGAGATAATATGTTTGCATAGTTGAAGTGATTGTCTAGAGATTGAGATAATATGTTTGCACAGTTGAAGTGATTGTCTAAAGACTGAGATAATATGTTTGCACAGTTGAATTGATTGTCTAGAGATTGAGATAATATGTTTGCACAGTTGAATTCATTGTCTAGAGATGGAAATAATATGTTTGCACAATTGAATTGATTGTCTACAGATTGAGATAATATGTTTGCATAGTTGAACTGAGTGTCTAGAGATTGAGATAATATGTTTGCACAGTTGAATTCATTGTCTCGAGATTGAGATAATATGTTTTGCACAGTTTAATTGATTGTCTAGAGATTGAGATAATATGTTTGCACAGTTGAATTGATTGTCTAGAGATTGAGGTAATATGTTTGCACAGTTGAATTGATTGTCTAGAGATTGAGATAATATGTTTTCCACAGTTTAATTGATTGTCTAGAGATTGAGATAATATGTTTGCACAGTTGAATTGATTGTCTAGAGATTGAATCAAAAGAACGGGTGAAACTTTAGACATATGAGTTTTTAAGCCATGTATAATTCAAGGGATAGTCGGATTGTTGATTGGCAAAATCCAAAGATGGATACACACTTGTGGGTGTGTGGGTGGGGGGGCGAAGGCGAGGGAAGTAGAGGTGAGAGGGGGGGTAAATGGATGTATTAAATAAAGGATACAAAAATGGATCAATTTTTAAGTGAAACGAGGGAGCGGTGTGGATTTGTTGGATTCATCAACTACATACTGCGACTAGAGGATTTGGTGTAGGCATGAATGGAATAATGCAAACGCAATGCAAGTCTCAGGCAAAAACAAATTTAATCGGTGAATAAACATCAGGAGTGGAGACGACAACTAAATACTTGGCATTTATGTGCAGCTCAACAAATTACAGAAGCCACTAATCTCTCAACTAAAAAAACACCAAAAATAAACACTTAAAAATAAAAAACCCACGCAAACAAACATAACCAAATGCGCAAGTTTTTTCATAGGCATGCTATATTTATAATAATAATAATAATAATAATAATAACAATAATAATAATAATAATAATAATAATAATAATAATAATAATAATAATAATAATAATAATAATAATAATAATAATAATAATAATAATAATAAATAATAATAATAATAATAATAATAATAATAATAATAATAATAATAATAATAATAATAATAATAATAATAATAATAATAATAATAATAATAATAATAACAATGATGATAAAATGATATTAATAATAATAATAATAATAATAATAATAATAATAATAATGATGACAAAAATGATATTAATAATAATAATAATAATAATAATAATAATAATAATAATAATAATAATAATAATAATAATAGTAATAATAATATTAATAATAATAATAATAATAAATAATAATAATAAGAAAGAAAGAAGAAAAAGACAAATAATAATAATAATAATAATAATAATAATAATAATAATAATAATAATAATAATGATATAATAATAATAATAATAATAGATAATAATGAATAATAATAATAATAATAATAATAATAATAATGATGATGATAATAATAATAATAATGATGATAATAATAATAATAATGATAATAATAATAATAATACTAATAGTAATGTACAAAAATAATTCTAAAACAACGGAGAACAGAGAAGTGAATTCACAACAGCGGTACGTGCATAGACGTAAACATCAACAAATCTGTAAATCTCTGACAGATGGGGTCGCTAGCTATCTATCTTGCGTTGGCCTTATGGGAGGAAGGGAGGAGAGAACAAGGCAAAGCAGTGTTGAGGAGAAGGCCGAGGGCTGAAGAGGAGGAGAAAAGAAAACAAAGGCAGATCCGAAGCAGGCAGTGAGGGGAGCGTAGAGAAATACCTTTGCGGTTAATCCGGAGAAGAAAATGCGGTAGATGGAAGCAAGTTACAGACCTGGTACACAGCAGGCAACAGCCAATTCACCTGTTGGCTATTTTTGGTTTGTGAAAGGTGAACCGGTGGAAGGGACACTGGGAGTGCAAAGTACAGATAACGCCCACTCTCTCTCTCTCTCTCTCTCTCTCTCTCTCTCTCTCTCTCTCTCTCTCTCTCTCTCTCTCTCT
>JAXRKP010001334.1:127500-132500 GCA_037039925.1 Doris montereyensis | reverse complement strand
CAAGGGCATCTTCTCTTAACGTGAATGGTTTTAATACATATTATTCTGGTACACTGTTTTCAAGTACATAATGTAACTCTTCATTTTTTTATTTTTCACTTGCCCCTTCTTCACTGTCCATTTTTTCTAGTTGATACAATTCACCTTTTGTGTTGACATTGACAGTCTAAATGTATCTCGTCGTCTTTTGTTGAGCTTGTTCATTCCTTCGTTTATTTGCTTGTTTGTTCGTGCCTGTGTTTCGTGTCAATTACATGATAACAATCAATGAAGGATGCTGACACATGGTAAACATTTGCGTGCAAATCGAAAGGCTGAAACCTCATAGATCTAGCTTTAGCTTGTCAGCCCATAACAATTATCAAAACCTCTGAGAGTCTGGACGTTTATTGGTTCGTCATTAATTTGGAACTTTCATTTGACTCATTCATGGCCGTGGGGGGAGGTAGTCCAATGGTTTGATGTCGGCCTCTCAACAAAAATGTCTGGTTTTACAAGGCGGTCCCTGGCTAATTGAAATAAACTGTTAGTCTGCCACATCAGATACTTCTTCGGGTTTGTGTCTCCTGTTTGTATTCTGTTTGTCTCTGTTTTAGTCTCTGTCCTATTTATACTCTATCTGTCTCTGTCTGTCTCTATCTGTCTTTCTGTCTGGCTGTCTGTATCTCTGTCTGTCTGTCTGTCTGTTTGTCTGTTGTCTGTCTGTCTGTCTGTCTCTCTCTCTAGCAAAGCTCTCTCCGACTCTCTCTCTCTCTCTCTCTCTCTTAACTCTCTCTCTCTCTCTCTTTCTCAAATCTCTCTCTCTCTCCTCTGAGAATCTCTCTCTCGTCTCTCTCTCTCTCTGTCTCTCTCTTCTAATTATGTGTTCTCTCTCTCTCTCTCAGACTGTGTTATCTCAAACTTTGCTCTTCCTCCCCCTCCCCCTTGCATACACGATGTGTTTGGTTAGGATTGCTTTTTCTTTCCAATGTCGTTCTGAGGTAATTCAATTGTGCGTGTTTTTGTTTTTGCTGTGTTCGTTTTAGGGTGTGTGTGGGGGGGGCGTTGTTTTGTGTACATGTATTGGTGTTTGTGTGTAAGTGTGTGTGTGTGTTTAATTTGTGTGTCTTGTGTTTACCTATGTGTGTGTGTGTGTGTGTGTGTTTGGGGAGAGGGGTTATAAAGTAATACATATTTTTTTTTTTTTTCATATGTGAAACAGCTGTCCTAGCTGTCCTTGGTCCAAGCCGATTTTAACGTGTTTCAAGGCCACCTTGATAGAAAATCTATTAGAGACGGCCTTGGTTGTAATCGTTTGGTTATAAAAAATGCATTTTTAACCTGTTCCAATGCTTTTTTTTGTTGGAGATTGTTTCTTGCTGAGTGGGAGTGTCACGCGTATCTCGCGTGCTGGATAATTCTTTCTGTATACAATATGTAGCTATGCTGTGATTGTTGTTAGATCTATGTTTCGTCACAAAAGAACCCGGATTAAGTTGTAATTACTCCCAATGGCATAGAGACCTCCCCTCCCATCCCCATCACTATCACACACACACACACACACACATACACACACACCCAACCCCCGCTCCCGTTCCCCCAGGCTTACAGGATATATATACAATCCAATTAAGCCGCGCAATGCTAGAGCTGACAATGATGATGTGGGAACAGGCAATGCGGTCTCACCGTTTGAAATGCCGTGTCTTTGGTTGGACGAGCCGTGACCGCGAGGTTGTTCATTGGGATCAAACATCTAGATCTAGAAGATATTATAATAGCAAAACAAATGAGGCGAAACGCCTCAATCAAGAGGTGGGAGGAGGGGGGGTGGCGGGGGGGGGTCTTCATGTGAAGGCAGATGGGGGTCTGATTCGCGTAGATATCTGATTTGATAATATGCCAATTATATTGCCATACAATGTGTTATATATCTCATCTCGTCGAGTGTCTTTTGTGTTCATTATGTTGCTTCTATTCAAGTTACCCACATCCCACAGCTAACGTGATTTCGGGATTTTTGGTAGAATTTTAAAGGATAATTCAGAAAGACATAATAATGCCTGAGATGTCCTTTTTTCCACTACCAAATTTGAACGTTCAACAATCCTTAAATCCATCCTTTATTAACGTGTTCCAGTATACGCCTTTATGTTAAGAACAAAGCACCCACTGTTAACTCGTATCCTTTTTTATGAAAATGATAACTTGTCAGCAATCGTGTTTGTTAGTTTACTGGAACCCAAATGAATCGTGTCAAAAACTACCCGATACGTTTATTGTGATAAAACTTGTTAAATCCTACCCCTGACATCATCAGTAACCAGCCTCCGCGAAGGCTTCCTTGGTAATTAATACCCATGCCAATCAAGATGACCATTTTGGAAACATACCCGAGGAATCAAGACTAAACTAGTCGTGATGAATCTTGTTGAGAGCTGTAGTTCAATCATGTCGAACCTCGTCGGAAACTATTCTAGTCAAACGTGACCGTTTTTATATTTAAAGATACCAACCAAACTCCACCATAAAATAGAGAATAGAGTGACCAAAAAGAAAGAAATAAGGAAAAAAACAACAACTCAGAAATGACTTCCTCCCCATAGTGGGTCTCAGTCGTCCAGAAACAAAATGTCGGCCTGTCAACCAAAAGGTTTCATGCCAGATAGGTTGCTGGGTTTTTTCTTCTACGATTTAATTTTTACTCTTAGCCTCGATAGTGCCTTTGCCACGTAGTGTATGTAGCCTCTCGCTTTTTCCTCTTGCTATTGGCATATCAGATAGTGTCGTCTTCTTCTTCAAAATGAGACATGGGGCGTTTGAGCTCCGAGAGAGCCCTTGAAACGGCGTAAAAGTCGCTTACGCCCTCACTTTGGCTTCGGGGTCAGTTGCGTGTCCGGGTCCTGTGGCTCGATTCTTCGATGATTGGGGAACCCCATAATTACATTGTGTAGCGTCGTTGCGTTTGAATGATGTCAGCCTCTTTTCGGAGTACGTGATCTAGACATCTAAAGAGCCTTCTTAATTAAATGTTTCCCACAGATTGTTGGGTTTTTTTCTGATGGCATTCAGCAAGAAGAAACGTGTTAAAAATTAGCACAATGTTCTTGAAAGTTGCCCAAATCTATGTGAGGAAGACAGATATTGTGTCAAAGAACATTGCCGTTCACTCTCCTGTAATTCGAGCTGTTGAAATAGACGAAAAGACACACTTATGACAGTTCAACTCAGCTCAGCGCAGCTTAGGTCAGTCCCATGACTGTGTCAGTCGTCGGGAGAGAACACCAGGGTACAAGAAGCCGACATCATCTGCCACAAGTTCTGTCTGCGGTGGTCGATAAATTAATGTCCGAGAAGGTCAGGGAAGGAGTAGGATAAGACCGGAAGAAACTGGATGTCATCTGGAAGGAATATAGGAAAAGACCGGAAGAGACTGGATGTCAGCTGGAAAGAGTATAGGAAAAGACCGGGAGAGACTGGATGTCAGCTGAAAGGAGTATAGAAAGACCGGAAGAGACTGGAATGTCAGCTGGAATGAGTATAGAAAAAAGACCGGAAGAGACTGGATGTCAGCTGGAAGGAGTATAGGAAAAGACCGGAAGAGACTGGATGTCAGCTGGAAAGAGTATAGAAAACCGAAGAAACTGGATGTCATCTGAAGGAGTATAGGAAAAGACCGGAAGAGACTGGATGTCAGCTGGAAAGAGTATAGGAAAGACCGGAAGAGACTGGATGTCAGCTGGAAGGAGTATAGGAAAAGACCGGAAGAGACTGGATGTCAGCTGGAATGAGTATAGAAAAAGACCGGAAAAGACTGGATGTCAGATGGACTGAGCAAAGAAATATCTCCCAGGAGAAGGAAAGATGGAAATCTCTCGTCTGTGGCCTATACCCTGGTAGGGGTGAAAGGTTTTGACGATGAGGATGAAGGACACCTTCGTTCACTCTTTAATGTCATCCTACCAGCTCTTGTGACAGTTGCATTCCACGTCTGCGTCCTTCCTCAATGGTGCCAAGGCACAATCTCTCAATCGTGCCTTAAGGCAATCGTACCTTAAGGCACAGTTCTCAATCGTGACTTAAGGCACAGCTCTCAATCGTGACTTAAGGCACAGCTCTCAATCGTGCCTTAAGGCACAGCTCTCAATCGTGCCTTAAGGCACAGCTCTCAATCGTGCCTTAAGGCACAGCTCTCAATCGTGCCTCAAGGCACAGCTCTCAATCGGGCCTTAAGGCACAGCTTCCTCAATCGTGACTTAAGGCACAGCTTCTCAATCGTGCCTTAAGGCACAGCTTTAATCGTGCCTTAAGGCACAGCTATCCAATCTCACTAATCTCAGGAAAACTCTATCTTCGACAACCTAATTTTTTTTTTCTTTTCTATGGGCATAAAACCTCGACGGTTGTGTAGTATGCTAAATGGGCTGTTGAGAAAACTGTACTTGTCTTAAGAACTCTGTACATTACCGGTAGTAGGTTAAGGCCAAACAAATTATCCGCCTAAAAAGAAATCAATGATGACCTGTTCTCTGACACGAACGTCTTTCTGATTTTTAAAACGTTCCTTTTTATCCACGAAATTGGTCGTCTTTGGGACTTTCCTGCACTTGACAATGTCCTTGTAGAATGTCTGAGAGCAAGCGTTAACACCAATAATGGTGATGGATAGCTGTCTCTTTTACGAGGCGAACACAAAAACGAGAGATGGCGACGAAATCACTCAAAAATGAACGGTGGTGGGGAGGAAGAGAGAGAAGAAAGAGAGAAAAAGTCAACGTTGAAACCCAGACGTCCCTATGTTGATACCTACACGTCCCTATGTTGAAAACCTAGACGTCCCTTTTGTTGAAACCTCCCTATGTTGAAAACCTAGACGTCCTATGTTGAAAACCTAGATGTCACTATGTTGAAACCAGACGTCACTATGTTGAAACCTAGACATCCCTATGTTAAAACCTAGACATCCCTATGTTAAAACCTAGATGTCCCTATGTTGAAAACCCTAGACGTCCCTATGT
>JAXRKP010001334.1:112500-120000 GCA_037039925.1 Doris montereyensis | reverse complement strand
CGTCTAGTTCTCTATAATACGTAATGTATAAATCATCGATTGTGTAATAGATATATGCATACATGAATAATTCCACATGTAACGACATAGGTATACGCTATGAATAAATTAATGAAACAAAACAAACTGAAATAAATAGATACATTATAATAAAAATAATAATTTAAAAAAAACGCTTCTTAGATCTAGATAAACATGAAACAGTGTATCCAGCAGAACGTATTTGCGACGGCTAAAACGAGCCACCATCCATAGTAAGTTATTCCCTTACTACTGTTCTTCTCTCTCCCATCATCATTCTCTCATCATCGGATAGTTGGCGGGCGGTGCTGGTAGGTCCTATTTCTTTCCCTTCCTTCTTTTGCTTATCTTCCATCTTGCTGTTTCCTCTTAATTCATCCTGAGATCACCGCAATGGTAGCCGGGGTAAAAATCAATGAAACAAACAAGAAACTCTATCCTCATGATATACGTCACGCTCCTCTCTACTCTCTGGAATGTTGTGACGTAGGTAGCTCAGTCCAGTGGTGAGGTTGCTGGACTTGAGATGGTGAGTTCGCATGTCCGAATTCTGGCAATATATGTACTTGATCCAAACAAACTGCTGACTGCATTAATTTAAACTAAGGTGGCAATCCGGGCAAACTGTTTAAAATCCTACGTAAAATAAACTATACGGACAAAGGAAATTTCAAAAACATTACATCTTGGTTTCCTCTAGGGTACGAGATCACCTTATTAAGCGGATGTGAGTAAAAAATCAAATCCAATCAAATCTATCACAGCTTTCTTCTTCCAAGATCCATTGACTGTAAAACAGGGCAATCCGGGCAAACTGTTTAAAAATCCTAAAAAAAATAAAACAAACAACAAAAACAACCCGAGATCACCTTATTAAGCGGATGTGAGTAAAAAATCAAATTAAATCTATCTCACGCTTTCTTCTTCTCTATTTTAAGCTAAAGACTTCCATAAGTCGCTATTTCGCTTTCTTCTTCCTCTATTTTTAGCTCTAGACTTCCATAAGTCGCCATTTTGCGCTTTATTTTTCCTCTTTTTTAGCTTTAGACTTCCATAAGTCGCTATTTCACACTTTCTTCTTCCTCTATTTTTGTAGCTGTAGACTTCCATAAGTCGCTATTTCACTTTCTTCTTCCTTTATTTTTAACTCAAGACTTCCATGAGTCGCTATTTCACGCTTTCTTCTTCCTTTATTTTTAACTCAAGACTTCCATAAGTCGCTATTTCACGCTTTCTTCTTCCTTTATTTTTAGCTCAAGACTTCCATAAGTCGCTATTTCACGCTTTCTTCTTCCTTTATTTTTAGCTCAAGAATTCCATAAGTCGCGATTTCACGCTTTCTTCTTCCTCTATTTACCGTTGCTTCTTACATAGTCGGGGACTCGGTAGTCAAGGACAAAGTGTCGGCCTCTCAACCAAAAGATAGTGGGTTCGAGCCCCGCCAAAGTTTTTTTCGAGCAAAATCAACCCCCCCCCCCTGGTCCAGGTAGGTTGATCGACACCTAGTCCCATCGGAGGTCCCCTGTGCAGATCACAACACTCTGTGCACGTTAAAGATCCCTTGGCTGGTTACAGGGCAGTCCGCGCCAAATTAAAGATCCTACCAAAAAACCCCGAGATCACCTTAGTTGTGGATGTGGGTAACTCAAATAAAAACTCTTACAAGGTCCACCAAAACCTTCACTTCAAGAATGCGTTTGTTATACAGGGCCTAAAACTCCACTTGCACATGTTTAAACTGCTTTATTGAGCACAATTCATGTTTGGGTTTTCAACTGATTTACTGTGTCAATATGAAAAAGTAGGAAATCTAAATTTACTTTTCCCGGCTAGTTCTGTGTGATCTTTGTTAGTGTCACGCTCTCCAGATTTGTCAAGTTGCTTGCAGGATTTTGTGTCCTTTTAAATGGCGGTGTTCATTAGTTTTGAGTTACTACATTGTTGACCTTTGCACCATGGATATCCTCCCTTATCATGTTCACATAGTGAGATCCACATCGTCTATTTTAGTCTCAGTGAAGGTCAGTCAACATTAGAGATGAGTAAATAGTGTAATTTGGTAGCATAATAAAATAAATTATGCAAGAGGAATACGAGGGATTTGATTTGATTTGATTTGATTTGATTTCGTTTGATTTAACTCTCTCCACAACTAAGGTAATATCGGAGGTTGTTGGAAGGATGTTTTACCTGGACTGCCCTGTAAACAGCCAAGGGATCTTTAACGTACAAACACTGTTGTATTCTGCACACGGGACCTCTTTCGTATCGTCAGTCTCCGAAAGGACTAGATGTCTATCCACTTACCGGGACTGGGAGCGGGGTGGGGGTGGGGGGTGGGGGGGGGGGGGGGTGGGGGGTACTCGAAAATAATGGAGAACTCTTTTCAGCCTGAAGGGCATAAACCCTACAACTTGTAGGTTGAGAGGCAAACACCTTTTCCATCTATTTATCTATCTATTCATTTATCCATCCATCACTCTATCTATATGTTTATCTATACATCTCTCTATTTATCTATCTATCTATCTCTCCATCTATCTATCTATCTATCTATCTATCTATCTATCTATCTATCTATCTATCTATCTATCTATCTATCTATCTATCTATCTATCTATCTATTCATTTATCCATCCATCACTCTATCTATATGTTTATCTATCCATCTCTCTCTATATCTATCTGTCTATCTATATATATATCTATCTATCTATCTAATCTATCTATCTATCTATCTATCTATCTATCTATCTATCTACTGTGCTATTCCCTTAATTTTTCTTGTTTAGCTTATCTTCTTTTCTCTTGCTCTGGTTCTATATTCTTCTTCTTGAAAAACTGTTTTTCTCTCTATCAGTTTCCTCCTTGAACTCTTTCTTTTCTTTACATTTCTTTCCTTTTATATTTTATATTATCCATGCTGCTTTCAGCGAACACGACTTCAGCTTTCTAAGGTTATCGGTTTTTTAACGCTATTTTTACGTTATGACCCTCTTACACAAACGACGAGCTTACCATTGGAGACAAGAGGGATATAATATACAATATAGTACCCACTGCGAGAAAATTATGGTGAAGCCGTTCTACTGTAGAGGGGGGAGGATAGTTGAAATCTTCTAAGCTTTCTCGTATTGAATAAAACCCCTCTGGTTGTGTTGATAATAGCCATATCCGAAAACGTTGGCCTTGAACTGCGTCATACTAAAGACAGCAAGCACAGTGGCCAAATGCCGACAGAAGCCTTACGGACAATGCAACCATTTCACAAAACCGGTCTTATACTTTCCATGCGATTACTTTTATGGAGTGGATTTGAAAACCTTTCAGCTACTGGTATATTACCTGACCGCTGGCTTTTTGCACCTGCCTAATGTGGAAACTTGGCTACTTTTTAAAAACTTTTATTGGTGTTACTGCTAGTGACTCCTTTGGTTCTTTGGAATGTAAGACAGTGGTTGGGATATAGAATACATAACATACTAGATCTAGTAAGGGTTTTTATTATCCACTGTCTAATACGGATACCTTGTTGGCTTTGGCAAGAATGTTGCTTTGAGAGTAATATTGAAACGGAGAAGAATTCGATGACGTCAGTAACGCCCATCTTTGCATCGCAGCGTTGTCAGCTAGACTAGTGGAAAGGACAAACACACAGTTTAATGGTTGCCATTGAGGATCGAACACACACACACACACACACACACATACATACACACACAGGTTTTTAGTCTGAAGATAAAATACAATGACATATTGATCTTTTGAGTAGTGTCATCAGTTAATGTAAATGATACGTATTTAAAGTTATACATACACCGGAACGTAGAATGCGAACTGATAAAGGAAGAAAGAACGTAATTTAAAGTAAAATAGAAAACTCTGCTGGCTCCACCCATTACGTATTTCGTTGCGAATGATCACAATCGCATATCCGCTGTTCCTTCACGTTGCTTGAAATGCCGCTACAGCCCGAAGTAAAAAAAAGTCTCATACCGATACTCAGAATTGAGCGTAGGGCAATCAGGAGTAAAATCCTGATTTTGTTCCAGTCATACGGCACTGTGTGATGGTAGTTTGACTTTGCTCTCCAAGCCACTTTACTTTTGCTGAGTCTCGGTATAGGACAAGCGACTCATTTCGTTGCTGAGTCTGACTAGGACAAGCGACTCATTTCGTTGCTGAGTCTGACTAGGACAAGCGACTCATTTCGTTGAGTCAAGCGCTGAGTCTTTCGACTAGTAGGACAAGCGACCCATTTCGTTGCTGAGTCTGAGTAGGACAAGCTACCCATTTCGTTGCTGAGTCTGACTAGGACAAGCTACCCATTTCGCTGCTAGTCTGACTAGGACAAGCTACCAATTTCGTTGTTGAGTCTGAGTAGGACAAGCTTGTTGAGTCTGACCAATTTCGTTGTTGAGTCTGAGTAGGACAAGCTACCCATTCCGTTGCTGAGTCTGAGTAGGACAAGCTACCTATTTCGTTGCTAAGTCTGAGTAGGACAAGCGACTCATTTCGTTGCTGAGTCTGAGTAGGACAATTTCGCTGCTAAGTCCCATTTTCGCTGCTACGTCTGAGTAGGACAAGCTACCAATTTCGTTGTTGAGTCTGAGTAGGACAAGCTACCAATTTCGTTGTTGAGTCTGAGTAGGACAAGCTACCCATTCCGTTGCTGAGTCTGAGCAGGACAAGCTACCTATTTCGTTGCTGAGTCTGAGTAGGACAAGCTACCCATTTCGTTGCTGAATCTGTAGGACAAGCTGATGCTGAGTCTGAGTAAGACAAGCTATAAATTCCGTTGCTGAGTCTGAGTAGAACAAGCTACCCATTTCGTTGCTGAGTCGACAGGAGGGCCAGAAAACATCGCCCGGACTGGGAATCGACTTGGGCTTCCTGCATGGTAGACAGACGCTCTAGCCACTGAACTACCGGCGCCTCACAGCCTGTAGGGCGGACGTTTACCCTCATACACATAGTGTGAATTGGAAGTGGTGACACTATCTGCACTATAACTCGCATACACATAGTGTGAATTGGAAGTGGTGACACTATCTGCAATATAACTCGCATACACATAGTGTGAAATTGGAAGTGGTGACACTATCTGCACTATAACTCGCATACACATAGTGTGAATTGGAAGTGGTGACACTATCTGCACTATAACTCGCATCTAGTGTGAATTGGAAGTGGTGACACTATCTGCACTATAACTCGCATACACATAGTGAATTGGAAGTGGTGACACTATCTGCACTATAACTCGCATACACATAGTGTGAATTGGAAGTGGTGACACTATCTGCATTATAACCCCCATACACATAGTGTGAATTGGAAGTGGTGACACTATCTGCACTATAACCCCCATACACATAGTGTGAATTGGAAGTGGTGAAACTATCTGCACTATAACTCGCATACACATAGTGTGAATTGGAAGTGGTGACACTATCTGCACTATAACCCCCATACACAAAGTGTGAATTGAAAGTGGTGACACTATCTGCACTATAACCGTCTGCTGGACTGGACTATATTCTGTCACAACTGTTACTCCCCTAGCTGATGGTCATCAGTTCTACCTGGGATCTTTAGAGTCTGACGTGTGAAACGATATTGGGAAGAAAAAATTGATTTGATGTAATTTACCCACATCCACAACTAGGTAATCTTGGGGATTTTGGTTAGATTTTTAATTTCCCCGGACTGCCTTGTAAACAGCCAAGGACCTTTGACCAGCACATAATGTTGTGATCTGCACACGAGACCTCCTTTTATCGTCCATCTCCGATAGGACTATGTGTCGATCCACCTACCTAGACAAGGAGAGGGGTGGGGGGGGGGGAAAGGGATGGAGATTTTACCCGAAAAAACGAGAACATTTTCCAACGTTTGGCGGAGCTCGAACCAACTACCTTTTGGTTCAGAGACCGACAGCTTGCCTCTGGACTACCGAGTCCCCGTCTAGCGAAAAGAAAACCCCTTACATTTGGAATATATTAAGTCTAGACTTCCGGATCACGAGATAGGATCGAGTTTCAACTCTAATGTAGTCCGTATCATAATAAAGAGGGGACATATACGTTTAATTCTGCAGCAGTTTCAGCTGCTGTTGCAACAACAACAACAACAACGTCAACAACAACAACAACAGCAACAAAATTGTTTCGTCAAATACCTAGTCATTTCCTTGCATCACGCAGTGATCTTTTGGTGTTTGATAATAACTTCTTGACGCTTTAATTGGTTCCTTTGAAATTGGATGGGGATATCTTATTGCTTTGTCGGCCGATCGGGATTTGACATTTATGGGAGTGGGGATAGGGGGAGGGGAGGGGAGTGTGCTATTGTACTCGGTGTATTTATGGAGTTCCCGGATTATCGCCAAGTAAATAAAACCTCAGGTCTCTGTAACCGATTCTCAATCACCAAGATCTGGAAATCATTGATGGTTGTCGCTTCAATGGATCTGTCAGAGCTCAAACCGTCAATGCTCTTTGTAAAGTAAAAGAAAATGAACCATGTAGAGTACAGTTTTGGGGGGGGTCACGTTGGCTCTGGTGTTTTTCACCATTGTTGATAGGAGTGAACGTGTATCTTATGTAGCTTATATCACAATGGGGTGGAGATGGAGTGATACATTTTCTGCCGTCACTGATAGTATCGCATTGTTACCCTATCGTTCAATTTTATGTGTCTGTCATCATGTCTCTGTCATCATGTGTCTGTCATCATGTGTCTTTATAATGTGTCTGTCATCATGTGTATGCCATCTTGTGTCTGACATCTTGTGTCTCTCGCCATTTCTCTGTCATTATTTGTCTGTCATGTGTCTACCATCATGTGTCTCCCATCATGTGTCTGCCATCATATGTCTGTCATTATGTGCCTGTCATCATCTATTTGTCATTATGTGTCTGCCATGTGTCTGTCATCATGTGTCTGTCATCATGTGCCTTTCATCATGTATGTCTGTCTGTCACCATGTGTCTGTCATCATGTGTCTGTCACCATGTGTCTGTCATCATGTGTCTGTCATAATTGTGTCTGTCATCATGTGTCTGTCACCATGTGTCTGTCACCATTGTGTCTGTCACCATGTGTCTGTCACCATGTGTCTGTCACCATGTGTCTGTCATCATGTGTCTGTCATCATGTGTCTGTCATCATGTGTCTGTCACCATGTGTCTGTCATCATATGTGTCTGTCACCATGTGTCTGTCATCATGTCTTTCACCATAATATGTCTGTCATCATGTGTCTGTCACCATGTGTTTCATCATGTATCTGTCATCATTGTGTATGTCATCATGTTTCTGTCACCATGTGTCTGTCACCATGTGTCTGTCATCATGTGTCTGTCACCATGTGTCTGTCACCATGTGTATGTCACCATGTGCATGTCATCATGTGTCTGTCATCATTGTGTCTGTCATCATGTATCTGTCACCATGTGCATGTCATCATGTGTCTGTC
>JAXRKP010001334.1:100000-107500 GCA_037039925.1 Doris montereyensis | reverse complement strand
TATAGGTATTTGTTGGATGTCATATTGTTGGATGTTTAGGTCATATCCGATGTTTAGGTTATTGTTGTTGTTTATGTTGTCATATTTTAGTTATTGTTGGATGTTTATGTTTTTGGTCATAGTTTTTGGATGTTTAGGGTACATATTGTTGGATGTTTATATTTGTTGGATGTTTGGATATTGTTTAGTGTATGATATTTTTTTTGGATGTTTAGTGTCATATTGTGTTGGATGTTTAAGGTTGTTTGAATATTGCTGGATGTTTAGGTCATATTGTTGGATTTTATGTTTATTTGACATTCCATTGTTGGACAGTTTACATCATATTGTTGGGTGTTTAGGGTATATTGTTGGATGTTTATTTAAATGCTCAAACATATTGTTGGGTGTATAAAAGGTACATATTGTTGGATTGTTTTTAGGTGTTTTATTGACTCATATTGAACTATGGAAAAGAACACAATTTTGGGTAGGAATATTGTTGGAAATATTGCTGGATGTTTGAGGTTTTGTTTATATTTTTGGATATTGTTGGATGTTTTAACAATAGTAAATTATCATTCTTGTTATTGTCATGTTTGATAGGTTTATTGGGATGTTTAGGTCATATTGTTGGATGTTTAGTTTTTGGATGTTTATATTTTTGGATGTTTAGAGTCATTGTTGGATTTTTGGATGCTTTAGGGTATCAATATTGTTGGATGTTTAGGTACATATTGTTTGAAATTTAGAGTCATATTAAAAGATAAACAATTAGACTCAAATAGGAGAAACATGAGAAAAATCAGGTCATATTTTTTATATCGTATGTTGTTTAGGAACATATTGTTGGATGTTTAAGTCATATTGTTGGATAAAAACAACAATGGGTTAACATTGACTGTTTATGTTAAAGGAGTAAATCATAGTTTTTTGCTCAAGAAGATTTAAAGGGCATTGAAAAAGAAAATTGAATTTACATTTTAAGTGATATATCAATGCTAGATAAAAACAATCATATTGTTTGATGTTTAGTTTACCATTTTAATAAAAGGGTAAGGATATATTGTTGGATGTTTAGGGTATAAAACATGTTTTTGTTAGGATGTTTAGGGTACAAATTGTTAGATATTTAAGATCATATCGTTGGATGTTTGGTGGAATGATATTAACCATTAGTTTTATATCCTTGTTTGGAGTATTAGGTTATATTGTTGGATGTTTAAGTCATAAACTTGTTGGATGTTTAACAAGTACAAGCAACTGAAATTATTGGATATTTATGTCATATTTCGAATTTTCAATAAGCATACTGTTCAAAAGTACTTTATTTATTTGTTTTGTATTGTATTGCAATAGAGCATATTACATATGATGGCATTGTGTTGTTTTTTTTGCTTTCAAGGATATATTGTTGTATTGTAGGACAGTATTGTCATTGTAATGTTCGATGCTTGTTTGTTTTGTCTTTGTTTAAATTTATTGTTTTATTTAAGGTTTTGCTATTTGATTATTATTCACAAACAAAAATGTACAGAAATTGTATTGTTTTTGTTTTGTACTTGTTTATAAGATGTAGACCAATCTATAAGTCATTTAACAAATATATTGATTATTATTCTCTGTTATTTTATATTATTATTATTATTCAGCTTTTTATAGAACTATGTATGTATTCTTGTAGAATGTGTTGTATCAGTTGTTGTGTTCATTGATTTTGTCAACGGTTGTCAGAATGTACCTCCTGTATTGATTTTTGTATATTATAAATGCTCAAACTATAGAGGGATATCACTACTTAGCGTTCCAGGAAAAGTATATGCCAGGATACTGGAAATGAGACTAAAGAAAAGATGTAGAGGATCAGATGGAGTGTACAAGACCACATATTTACAATTAGACAAATAATAGAAATATTCCTTGATGAGAAACATTGACTTGTACCGGTGTTTTATTGACTTAGAAAAAGACATTTGACACTGTATGAGGAGAGATGAACTATGGCATTCCTTAAAAGAACACAATGTAGAGCAAAATTTAATAAAAGCCATTAAAAGTTTTGTATGTATAAACCAACATGTGCAGTGAGAGTAGCTGGGAACATATCTGCAGAATTTGATGTGTATATAGGAGTAAGACAGGGTTGTATCCTAATTCCTCTTTTGTTTATCACATTTATGGATTCAGTGTAAAGGCATTCTCAAAAATGAAGAAAATGAATGTAGGTATGTGGAAGCTCAAACCAGTAAATGTATCAATGCTTTCATTTTCCAATGTTTTAGTTCTGTTTGGAAAATCAGAAAGTGACCTTCAGTCGAATACCAACATTATGAACAATGAACTAAATAAAAGAGGAATGAGAGTATATGCAAAAGAAAAAAACCAAAACAATTTCTTGTAACTAGGGAAGCTAAAACACAAAATCTTAAATTGGACAGGGAGTATTTGGAACAAGTTTAAAGCTACAATTACCTACGAGTAATGATTAGCTCAGAAGGAAAACTAAGAGAAAAATCAGCCAGAGAATCAAAAAGGCAAGTGCAATATATAACCATCTAGGAAAGGCATTTGTAGGTAAGCAAGAATTGTCAACAAAAAACCAAAATGGCAGTATACAATAGAGTTTATTGTCCTACAGCGAAACTTGGACTTAAGACAGTAGAGAATACAGTAGAGTACAAGCAGCTGAAATGAAATATCTAAGAAGTTTAGTTTTGAAAACTTCAAAGAGATCAAAATCAGAAACACAACAATTGGAAGAGATCAAACCAAAGCAGATGGCATAGACACTAAGATAAAAACAAATCAATTGAGATGGTTTGGGCATGTAAACAGAATGAATGCCAATAGAATAGCTAAATCAGTATACAGAGCTAAAAGGCCAAAAGGCAGACCTCTGGAGAAAGTGGGAAGAAGATATAAAAGAGGCATTGAAACATAGAAATTTAACTTTTTTGGAAGGAGACAGAAAATGCCAGGACAGGGCATCCTGGAGAAAGATCATCTCGGGCATCTGAACCCATACACCGAAAGGTAGAATGCGAACTGATAAAGAAAGAAAGAAAGAATTATTACGCCCTTGTATTAAATTCATAAATCGTGTTATGATATTAAACCATTTACGTGGAAATATTATGAATTCAAACTAACAACAACAACAACAACAACAACAACAACAGCTCGTTTTAAATTAAATGTTTTTTGTACATAGTTTATAGTTCCAAGATGTAGTATTTAAATTCACATACCTTATAATCGTTGAGATTAATCGAAATTGTTATTGTTATTGTTGTTCTATTGTATTGTATTGTATTGTATTGTTCATTGTTTTTTATTTCGTTTTGTATTGTATTTATTGTATTGCATTGTTGTGTATTGTATTGTGTTGTTTTCTTTTGATTTCAATTGTGTTGTTTTGTATTGTATTGTATTGTATTGTGTTGTATTGTATTGTTTTGTATCGTATTGTTTTTTTTTGGTTTTTTTTAATGTATTGTTTTGTATTGCATTGTTTTGTATTGTATTATATTCTATTGAAATTGTATTGTATTGTTTTGTTTTGTATTGTATTGTTTTGGTTTGTATTGCGCGCAAGTAAAGCAAAGTTCCTTCGAGACAGAATGCTCATATTACATGGTGTCAGGTTCCATTTTTAATATGATATGTTTACAATGTGTGTATGTGCAGTATGACTGTATGTCTGTAAGTATGGTTATTTGTATCTATTTATAAATGTATATATGTGTGCATGTATGTGTGTATGTATGTATGTGTGGATGCATGTATATATGTGTGAATGTATGTATGTATGTTTGTGAGTATGTATGTATATAATTTTTGTGTGTGTATATTGTATGTATGTATGTATGTATGTATGTATATATGTATGTATGTATGTATGTATGTATGTATGTATGTATGTAGGTATGTATGTGTATATGCAATAATGATATGTATGTATGTATGTATGTATGTGTGTATGTATGTATCTATGTATGTATGTGGTCATGTATGTATGTGTAAAGTATGTATGTAAACATGTATGTATGTAACTGTATGTATGTATGTATGTATGTGATGTATGTATGTATGAATGTATGTATGTATGTATGTATGTATGTATGTATTTGTATGTATGTATGTATGTATGTATGGAGGTATGTATATATGTATGAATGTATGTATGAATGAATTTATGTATGTATGTATTATTTTATGTATCTATGAATGTATGTATGTATGTATGAATGATATGTATCTATGAATATATTTATGTATATATGAATGTATATATGTATGTATGTATGTTTGAATGTATCGCAAAGTGGAATGGCAACATGGCTATTAAAGTATGAGAATGAATGAATGAAATTGGATGTATGAATGGGAGGTGGAAATGGAAAAGTATGTATGAATTTATGTATGTATGTCTTGAATGAATGAATGTATGTATGTATGAATGAATGTGTGTGTGTGTGTGTGTGTGCCAATATATAATGAGCGCAGAGTGTAGTGTTGTCATCTGCACTGAGCACCTCCTCTTCATCGCCCGTCATCAATGGATCTAGGTGATCCACTTTCTGGAATCAGGGGATTGGGTTTTGCGCGAAAAATTCGAGAAATTTCCTTCAGCCAGTCGAGGCACGAACCCGAGACCTTTGGAGAGAGAGCTGGCAGACATCTCTGACCACTGTGTCTGTCTGTCTTTCTGGCTGACTCTTCTTTTCATTTCTCTTCTCTCTCTCTCTCTCTCTTCTTCTTCTTCTTCTTCTTCTTCTTCTTCTTCTCTCTCTCTTCTTCTCTCTTCTTCTTCTTCTCTTCTCTCTTCCTCTTCTTCTTCTTCTTCTTCTTCTCTGCTTCTTATCTGTCTCTGTCTGTCTGTCTGTCTGTCTGTCTGTTTGTCTCTCTTCTTCTTCTTCTTCTTCTTCTCCTTCTCTCTCTCTCTTCTCTCTTCTTCTTCTCTCTTTTCTCTTCTTCTTCTTCTTCTTCTTCTTCTTCTTCTTCTTCTTCTTCTTCTTCTTCTTCTTTATTCTTCCTCTTCTTCTTCTTCTTCTTCTTCTTCTTCTTCTTCTTCTTGTCTTCCTTCTTCCATTGTCAATTCAAAGGATGACTTTGCCCGTCCATGCCGAACTGAGAAGACCCCCCCTTCTTTCTTCTTCTTCTCCTGGGTCTTCTTCTCTGTACTTGCAATCCACCTCTTCTGCTCATTTTGTTTTGCAAGTTTCACAGCATTATCAACTAATTGCAGTTACAATGTGTTTGTATCTTGAGAAGACTCTTGAATATATCTTCACACTGAGCAAGTTTAATTTTTCCTAAGAGTTTCTGTCTGATGTTTAACCAGGTTTTTGTCTGATGTTTAAAGAGTCAATACGTCATGATAATGCTTTTGACATTTTAATGTGGTGATGTTGTGGATAATTAGGGTAGATATTTTTGTCTGATGTTTAGATTTAGACCAAAACACACTGACGTTTAGCTGTTTATTATCGTGCATGTTAAGGGTAGATTTTTGACTGATGTTTAGGGTCTGTCTTGGGTTTCATGTCCGAATGTTTACCTTCCATTTAATCCAATCATGTTTAGACACGCCCCTCATGGGTTGTGGGGGGAAAAGCATTTGATGTTAAAACTTTTCTGTCCTGATCCATTGTCGTACTAAGCCATTAATTCACACCCACTTTCTTGTCTGCTGGAAAGTGGTTTCCGCACCTTGATGCGGCACGTAGATTCCCAATATTATATATGTCACTGTTAGGGTGTGTATGTGTCATTGTATGTAGCCGTCTGCATTGGACTGCGTGCATTTATCTATGTAATGCTGGTGAAGTGGTTTCCGTTTTTGATTGATGATAATGCTGGTAGATATTAATTGAACCGAAAGCAACACTTAAACAAGGCTTATTAAGTGTTATGATAATGTATGTATGTCTGTTCTAATGTGTATGTTTTCATCTTCGTGTATGTATGTATGTATGTATGTATTAGTATGTATGTATGAATGTGTGTGTGTATCAACGTATGTATCTATGTACATGTTGTATGTATGTATGATGGATGTATCTATGTATGTATATATAGACAGGTATGTGTGTGTGTCTGTTTTTGACCAAAGCCAGCCTGTGTGCGGTTGTGTGTACTTGTGTTATTTACTACAGACTAAGAAAATAGAGGAATATGAAAAAGAAAAGAACGGATGTTAATTGAAATTGGGTAAATGGAAAACAACCTGACAAAGCTTAAACAAAGCAAAATTGACTTAAATTAGAGTGTTATTGTTATTGTTGTTCTTCTTTTTCATTCTTGTTTTTGTTTCTGCTTTTGTTTTCTTGTTCTTGTTCTTCTTGTTCTTCACCGATTTTTTATTCTTCTTGATGGCTCTTCTTGTTCTCCTTGTTCTTGTTCTTGTTCTTCTTGTTCTTTTTTGAATTTTGTTCTTCTTGTTCTTGTTCTTGTTCTTGTTGTTCTTCTCGTTCTTGTTCTTGTTCTTGTTATTTTTGTTCTTCTTGTTCTTCTTGTCAACAAAAATTGAGTATAATGAGAGAGAGGAAGTTCTTGTTTAGTTCTTGTTTTTGAGGTTTGCCGGGCTTCTTCTGACTTCTGAAAAATCTGTATGAACTACTTCTATCTTCTATTTCTCGTCTTCTTGGGATCTCTCTTCTTCTTGGAGCTTCTATCTTAGGAATGGAGAAAGGAAGATCTAGGAAAAAAGTCTGGGTCTATAATTTCTCTCTCTTGGAAGAGGGGGTTCTCTCTTCTATTCTCTTCTTCTTCTTTTAAGATTATTCTTTTATTCTCTTCTTTTTTTTAGTTTTTTATCAAATAGAAGTAAAGCAAAGTTCTCTTCGAAGTCATTACGGTCCATGTCTGTCTAGTCTGAAGTCTGTCTGTCTCTATCCTGTCTGTTGTCTGGATAGCGTTTTGCCCGTAGCCGAAAAAGTCACTTCCTGGATGAGACGATAGTGTAATGCAAGTTTTAACTGTTAAGCAGTTAGAGTGCTTGTTCCCATTTGCACCAGGGTCAAGGACCCCACCTGTACATGGGGTTTAACCAGTGTCAGTTACAAGCTGAGAACACGCAGAGAAGATGTCGTTGTAGTTTTAGTCCTTAACGAATGACAGAAAAGCGAGTCTTGCCAAAGGACAAGATACAGAGGGTTGAGATCATACATCCCATACAAAAAAATATAGATATTAGACAAAGACACCTGGAGAAAATAAGACAGACACCTGGACATGACATAGTATACATACATACACGTACATACATACATACATACATAAATAGATACTAAATACATGGACAGACATTCCTGGTAGAGCCAAGTCAATTTCCAGTCGTGTATCTGTGTATAGACAGACAGTGCATGATAATGAACTCAAAACGATGATATCAACACACACACTGGTACACCAAACACACCTGCCCAATGTATATCTAATAAAGAGACAAGCATTTGTCTATCCATTAAGATCCAAAGTATTGGACATATGTAATCTAATTTGTCATTCTGGACGTGC
>JAXRKP010001334.1:17500-97500 GCA_037039925.1 Doris montereyensis | reverse complement strand
AAAGATGAGACAAATACAAGGAAATAACATTTAATAATATTAAAGTCTCATAAGAACAAAGATGAGACAATTACAAGGAATAGACAAAACAAAATCCTGGCCACCATGGGGATTGAACCAGTGACCTCTACGTTGGCACTCATTGCCTCGCCATGAAAAGAAAGCATGCTATCAACCGAGCTAACTATGCGTAATAAGTCCAAAAACAATTTTTTTTAGCTGATTGTGTATTCATTTAGCTTTTCTTAAGTTTCATCAGTGAATTAAAAACAAAATTATGCATTTTAATTTTTTTCTCAAATGTGTTTTCTATAAGCAGTTTTTTTCAGCTTAATGTCTCAACATTTAATTGATATATTCTTAAATTCCTTTCTGCCAGGTGGGTAAAATCCTTGCAAAGAACTCAGCCCCGATTATGTCCCTTCGAGGTAAAAACATCATTGAGATTGACCACACCATCCGGCTGAGAGAACGCGCCGACCACTTTGACTTCTACCGCACCGTGGACGAAATAGAGCGACAGGTCAAGCTACAGGAGTCCATGCTGCTAAACATTGCCAGCCATCAGATCAGAGACACAGGCCGTCTGTATCACGTCAAGGAGAGTAACTCTATGGAATTTGACTTGGACGAAACGGATGTTTGAGAAAATCCCCACCCGTCTTATTATATAACTTCTGTCCATGATTACCATTCACTTTAGACATACATTTACATTGGTTCCATAATGATGTATGATCTTTAAAGTTGATTGTAATTTGCACTGTCTCATTAATTTAATTAAAAACAAAGAAGAACAGAAGAAAAACCCCAAAAACAAATAGAAACAAACTAATGTTATATTTCTTTAAAAAAGTAGCAGCAACAACAATAACAACAACAACAAAAACACTACAAAAACCCAAGACATGATTGTTAAACTATTCCTTAAACTTTTCCAAATAATTTTCCAAAATTACACACATGTTATATTATATGTATAAAAATATGTCTTGTCATTTAAATTTAAAGTGATTGAAACCACACATTGCACTTTGCAATACCGTATCTGTATGTGTATGTGTACCGTACTTCCAGGTTGGTTTAACAAACTTTGACAGCCCATCCGTTGAAATGTAAGCCAACAGTTTTGTAAATAAATCGGGTAATCAGATGTAAAAACAGTTCAACCTGATCTCACTTGTATTTTGTAAAGATTTGAATTTTCCTTCTTTTTTTTTCATTTTAAAATTTTCCTTTTACACAATCCCTATATTATTAAATCATATTGGCTCACAATTTTAATTTGATGATCTAAATAGATTTGAATGAGATAGATCTAGATCTACATGTAATGCTTTTTATAAATCAAAATATTTCTAAACAGTTCATAGATCTTGAACTAATCAAATTAACTCACATAATAATTTTACGATAAATGTATGAGAGACTTAGCTCTTTTGAAACTTGTAGATTTTAGTGAACAGAATATTATTATTATTATACAGCAATCAAATTATTATCCTTCATGTTCGTCTTCAGGATTTCTTTCACTTAACTTTTTAGTCTGAGAACAAGATTAATTATCAGGCATAATGACTCGCAGTTTCCCCTGAACTACAAATCAAAATATCAGAATTTGATTCTTTTTATATTCTGTAATACTATTGCTGCAAACAAATCTCAAAACAAAGACACAAGATCGGTGAACAGCTTTGGGGCAACTGACAAATGTCATGTGACCATTTTATTAAGAAGAAGAAGAAGAAGAGTTAATAAAAAAGAATATTCCACTTGGAGAGACAGGAAAAGGACATAACATTTCAAATTAAACAATGAACAAGAAGCAGGGACTATACAAAATTGTGCAATAATCACAATTGTAATCATACTTGCTCATCATCTGATGACATTTGTCTGCAAGTGAAGTTTTCACTTTCTGTAGATTACTATTCAGTAAATCATTTTTAAATTGTGAGAGACTAGAGAGACTCAGCGTAATCCAAGGACAATAACTGCAAGGCGGTATCAGACTGGTTATTTCTTAACACTGAAAGTAAGTCAAGCAAGTAGGTCATATAGGTAATAAATACTAACTGTTAAAAACTGACGTTTAAATATACCTGGGGAAAGATATCTGGAATGCTTACATATACAAAATCAAGTTTGAATAATAAGTGATATAAAGTCTAAAAGCATTTAATTTGAATATGAAGAAAAGAAAATGAAGCGAGCAAATAATTCAATTTCTTCTTTTATTAATTTTTTAATTTTTATTTTGTTGCATTTTCACAGATGTTAGTAGCTTAAAAGAGAGGCATAATGTTTTAGCTGAAGGTTGTATCTAAGCAGACAGATTGTACATAAGCTTGATGAATAGTGATGTTCTTAGACAGTTATACGCTCTAGTAAAATGTGTAATGGCTAATAATGGTTTAATTTGTCCTCATGAGATTGATCGCTGTTAAGGAGATCATTTCTGTAGTTAATCAACTCTCACTTTTGGTAAAATTTGTGTGAGGACATTTTCAGTTTCACCGGATTTGGTTAAAATTTGTGAGGACATTTTCATTATTATTATTATTGCTATTATTATTATTATTATTATTATTATTATTATTATTTTTTTATTATTTATTATTATTATTATTATTATTATTATTATTATTATTATTATTATTATTATTTTTATTATTATTATTATTATTATGGCTATTTGCGTCAAGCTATTCATTGTCTGAATGAAATCGTGTTTCTGAATCTCATGACCAACGATTGTGACTTATTTGTTTTTCTTTTTTTTAAAAAATTTCCTTATTTCATTTTAATTTTTCTCTTCCTTTGGGTTTTTTTCTACTGTGATATTTTAATGATAGAACCACCTATGAGCTGAAACGGAATATCTTTGCCAGATGAAAAACTCGTGCATCAAGCCATTTAGTATGTTTAAGACGTTACCGTAACACTGTTGGCAGCTGGAGGGTAAAAATAGTGTTTTTTATTTTTATCTTCTTTTATTTATATATGATATTGTAATTGTCATTCAGCAAAAAGACAGAGCATTACTACAATATTAGCCTTATTTCACTGTTTAAAGCAAACGGATCATTTCTTCCAGGCAACATGTTATGGTTCTGTCAACATCAAAACACTTCATCATGTAAATATTTTTATCACTTTACTGACGTTCTTTTTTCTGACTTTAAACCTTAACTGAAAAATTATGATTTTAAATAGATTTTGATTTTACCCACATCCCTAACTAAGGTGATCTCGTGGACTTTGGTAGGATTTCTAATTTTGCTCGGTCTAGTGTAAAAAAAGCCAAATGATCTTTAAATTGTGCAAAGTGGTGTGATCTACATATTGGACCTCCTTTTTATTATACATATCCGATGGGACCAGGTGTTGATCTACCAACCTCAGCCAGGAAGATGGATTTTACTGGAATATCTTGAGAAAATTTTCAACCTGCTGGGTGGTAGAAAGGCCGACACCTTGCCTCTGGATCACTGAGTCGCCCACTCGCTAAAATGAAAGCTGCAACTGTAATATCCTCCTTTGAAACCTTTCCATCCTGCTATGACCAGTTTAGACATTATCCACTCTCTTGTCTCCAAACTTTGTCATCTTTCAAAAAGTTTAATTTTCCATGTTAACCAACCAAGACATTCTGGGATGAGAGAAAGAGAGAGAAAGAGATAGATAGACAGAGAGAGAGAGAGAGAGAGAGAGAGAGAGAGAGAGAGAGAGAGAGAGAGAGAGAGAGAGAGAGAGAGAGAGAGGGAGATTATAATTGTATTTGTATAATACAGTGGTTTCCACCAAAGAGATCGGTCCTCGGCAGACAACATTTTATCCTCTTAGTTGGACAGTCTCTTAGGTAAATACATGAAGGTGGAGTCTAGATACTATTTACGTGACGTCAAATTTATGTGTCCATCCTCTTGAAATAGGAAGCTGCCAAATAGCCTATAAAAACATTTATTAAGTATTTCTTTGTTGCTGCAACTGCCAAGTAGTACATGAACACCGTTTTTACTTCTTTTTTTTTTTGGCCTTTGAGTTTGTAGATCTAAGTCTGTATTTATCTTGAAAAATACTATGAGGGTTAACTGTAATTCTTGTTTAAAGAAACCCAAAGTCAACGACAGAGATTCCGAGAGATTGGGTTGAATGTACGGTACGACGGAGACACCATTTTGAGTTTGCAAAACTACTGTCATACTTCACCAGAAAGGCCAGCGATCGGCAGAATTTTTTTTTTAACGACTTTAAAGGAGGTTAATTCTTGTTCAATTACCAATGTTTTCAGGAATATTATGGGGTGTCAATCATGCAAGTTAGAATTAGTTTGTGCTGGTCAGAGTTTGTTTTTCGGTTTGAAAAGATTGGCAGCTATGACATAGTGTATTTGTTTACAAGCAGCAATCATTAGTCAAGTTTATATATTTAGGTGTAGGGAGAGGAGAGAATGTTATGTCACATTAACAAAGTTAAAAGTCAAATTACAATTTGACAACCAGCAAGCCTGTGTGCATGTTTAGATTTTATGAGATCCTGTGATTGTTCATGTTGCGCATGGTGGCTTATGATTGACACCAAACCCTCCTAGATAGGCTTTCATGCCATGACACGAATCTGGGAATCCTCCATTTCTTGTGTTTGTTATTTTATGCCAGTTGTTTCCCTTATTCCCATGATAATTGTTTCTCTGTTAATCTCAGAAATAAAAAAATTCCAAGATTTATGTTTGTCTGATATCTGATCAACTTACAGCCCATAAAAATTAACTCTATTGGCACATGACTTCTCGTGTATATTTTCTGCATCCTGCACACACACACACACACACATACACACATACACACACACACACACTTACAAACTGTTAACCGTGTTTTCTTTCAATGTTCATGAAAAGAAAATTGCCTTCATAATGTTTAGCTATGCCATCTCACCACATACAGGCCTTATATTGTGTATTGGTTACTTTTGGTGTGTACGTCAGGAAGCTGATCTGACCGGTTGTGTTCACGGTGCTAAATGTTCATCCACTTTCTTCCTTGTATTATAATTATATTGTTCATTAAACTATCTTTCTTGAAATAATACACAGATGTCTCAAAAATGTGTTGAATATTTAGTAAATTACCCTACTCGTTACAAGGTATATCATTTTTATGTAAAAGATGTTTCAAGATGAATTGGATTCTTTCATGATTTGATGTTCAGATCCTACTCATCACATGCTATGCCACATACATATGAAAAGATTTTTGATCAACTTACTTCTTTCATAAGTTGATGCGCCTAGTTACTGTCAATCCAAAACATCTGATTATTTTTAAACCATCCGAGGACTGGATTTCAGTTGCACGGAATGACTCGTCTTTTGGACTCACTCGACATCAAAGGAAATGTTCGATTGGTTATCGTTTTTGATGAGCAAAGCTTTGCTTTTTTGTTCGTCGACTCATTTTCACTATACTCGATGATTTCACAGAGGTTGTGTTTAGTTGGGTTTTTTGTTTAGGATGGGACATACTACACAATGACTATTTTGGCCCTTGCAGCTAATGAAACTGTTAACAGATTTGATTTTACTTTGAGTTCATGATCTTCAAATGTTACATTCATTCAGCTGCATAAGGATTATTTTAGAAAGTGCTATATCCCAGCCAGACAGAGTTAAATGGAGACGTTTTGTTGGCGCCTTATGCTCCTCCAAGGAGCCATGAGAAAGAGAGAGAGATATTCCAGCTACCCAGATTGAGGGATGTGGCCTTTATGTTTTGAAGACTGCTGTTTCAGAATAACATTAATTGATAGTTGATCAATATCAAGAAAACTGATTTGATCAATTTGCAAATGGATTTGCCATCAATGTAGCTGTAAACATGGCTTCTAAAATAAAGACAGTTTATCAAGAACATTTGAATTTCAAAGTTTTCTTGGAATCTAGGGAGCTGTAAACATAGTTTTCAAAACAGAAGACAGTTGATCAAGAAAACTTATAAATTTGGCTTTTAAGTACACATAGAATAGACTGTAAGTACAAGCAGCTGTAAGTATTTGGTTAGTTTCTTTTAAAGCTATTGTTATCCCTGCCAACACGCTTGATACAGACCTCAACTCATTGCATCCAATCAACAACATAAGTTAAGATAAGATAATAACTTACTTTAGAATTGATCAATCAATCAAATAATCAATCAATTAATTAATCTGTTTTCATTTGCCGTTTATAATAAATGCATTGATTTATTTCAGACCAAATTTCTCGTATTGATTCAATATTCTTTCAGACGCAATGTGAAAACAGATGACATGAGCTGTTGCAAACTTTAGAATTATCTTCATTATCATCTGTTTTCATCTTCTACGTCACTTTATTTCTGTGTGTATTTGAGTAAAGAATCTCTGTAAAATAAGAATTATCTATTAATATGCTGAGAAAATATACTTTCCACAAGATCTTGATGTCCACCATGCTGTTACCTCGTTTTGTTATCTATTTATCAATTTATTCTGTCTCTATCAAGCTTCCATGGATAATGTCATCTGTGATAACCATTGTTTTCATTCCTATGTGAAACCACAAATGTGTGTATCTGACTCTGTGAATATCTATAAACATGTATATATATATATATATATATAATTCTGAGTTTGTTGTTCTTTCTTCCCCAAAGGCTCTGTTGCCAAGCCACTAAGAGAGACTTTTATTTTGCCTGTGGGTTCTAAATGATCCCAGGAACGTTTTCAGTTCATGAATTTTTCTACTAGAAGTAAATGTTTAAATGTTGAACATTTTTCATTGTTTCCCCGTCTTTAAGTAGAATTTTCATTCACCTGAGCCGCTATTTTGAACAGGTTTTATAATTGAAAGTTGGAATAGTATTGTCCACGTCTATTTGTAACCTGAATATTATCAAGTACTGACACAATCTTTGTTGTTTTGTTGTTTTGTATGGAGGTATTTTTTGTGGGAACGGCGGTGTACTGTTTTATATTTTGCAGGATTTTATGGCAGGAGAGGGGGTGGGGGGGGGGGGCTTCATTTGCTTCTTTTATTTTCTTTCAAGTTTTTGACTTATTGCTTTTGTATAGAATTTGACCTTGTGACATCATCACTTTGGCTTCGGCAGTTGTTTTTGGTTTTTATTTATCACTTTCAACATTCCCTTGCCTCAGTCTTTGTTATGAACTTGTCAGTTCCCACCAGCTCTCCATAGGTTGTCACTCAATTAATATTTTCCAATATCTCAATATGAAATGAAATCAAATAAATTGAACACCAGTTGTACAACCTGATAAAATAAGTGATATAGGGGTTAAAAAATATGAAAGATGTAAAGATAAAGTTTTGATAGCTGCAAACCTGATCAAAGCACACTGCTAAATGGTCATTATCATGGCTTTGGCATTGTCTACATTCTCTTTGACATAAATGTCCTGTTGGAGCTATTTGTTTACAGCTATTTGTTTACAGCTATTTGTTTACAGCTATTTGTTTACAGCTATTTGTGGACACAAAGAAATAAATTGAAATGAAGAACTCTCCAAATATTTTGTTTTGCCAATCTTCATTAGATTACATCAATTTACACATTATATTCTCAACATGATGCTATATATTTTGTAATGATTTGTAAAATAATTATTATGTCCGCCCTTCACATTTTTTCCAACTGGTCCAAACTCAAAAGAGTAATCAATGCTGCAGAATATAGAAGAAGTTAATGTCTTATTTTATTTATAATATATAATCAGCTACACAATTTATATATATATTTAACTAGAAAACTTTCCTTTTTGTGTTCAAATTAGTATGTGTGCAAGCAATTTTAGTTTATTATTAGGGAAAAGGATTAAAATAATTATACTTTGTATTTTGGGGGCTTTATGGCATTTTGTTTTTTGTTGAATTTGTTTGAATTTGTTACTTTTTGCTGTGAACTTTTTGTTCTTAGGGTTGTGTTTTGGGGTTTTTTGTTGTTGTTGTCGCGGTTGTTTTTGGGAAGGGAGTCGTGTGAGGAGAGGTTTGTTGATTGGTTGTTGTCTGTTTTGTGAATGTGTGTGTGTGTGTGTGTGTGTGTGTGTGTGTGTATTAGTGTGTTTTCTGTTTCGATAAGAGCTGAATAAGACAGAATCAGTTTGATTTGTATATTGACACCTACAGCTTATAGTGCCCAATAATATTCCTTGAAAGGACACATTGCGTTGAGTTCAAAAAGTTATATGAGTTTGAAAAGAGGATCTTCTGAACTGCCATTGCTGCCACTAGTGTTACAGAATATGATGCAAATGGGACAACATATTTCTGTCAGTGTTACCATACATTTAATGAAACCAAAACAAACTTTAAAAGAAGAAAGAAAATCACAGCAATTTGTATCAGACAGTTTCTCCTCAAATATCAAAATTTTACAAAGTGTGGGACATAGGTCTATCTTCAAGCCTTCAGCCATAACAAACAACAACAACAACAACAACAAAAGACAAAATTGTCATAATGTTTGATTTGACCATTCTTGTTATTTAGGTACCAACCAGTATGTAAAAAACATATTTACTATTTTTTCCCCTTTGAGTTTGTGTGTTTGTATTTGCCATTAAAAATATGTATATACTGAATGTTAACTGTATTTGTTTCTTTGATAAATCCTAAATTAACAGCAGATATTCAAAGCAGTTGGGGTGAAAGCCCCAAGACGCCATTCTGAGTTCACAAAACTCTAGCAGATTTCACCAGAAAGACAAATGATCGGTAGTTATTTTTTAAAAGGGGTTTAATTCAAGTTGAATTAATTTGGTCTTTTTAAATATTATGGGCCATTGTGAAAGTAAGAATAAGTTTTTGTGTTCAGAGTCTGGGTTTTTGTATTTGAAAAGGGGAAGGTTGGCAGCTATGTTGTTGTGCTATTGGTGTCACTTTGTAACACAGTTCATGACAATATCGTGTAATTGGAATACTGCCTTGCTGTGTCTTTTCACCAATAGATTAACAGCTGCCATGAAGAGCGCTTCATTAATTGGTTAATGGATAGGCTTGATGGAGATAAAGGAGATATCGTTTTTGTGTGTTCACATCAATATAGAATTGTACTTTTTTATGTATATTTATGCTTTTCCATGGAGAATGAATTTTTGTCAGTTTCAGCCAGTGATATATTGCTCCTTTTGAAATAGTTGTTGTTTTATTCTTCTTATGTGTTGACAAGGGGTAAATTGTTTGTTAATTTAGTGAATAACCGCAATTTGAATTTTGTGTATAATTATTATTTTATATTTAATTAAGTTTGCTTCTGTGTTCATGTTTACCAATTTAATTGTAATACTGAGCATAATAGTAGCTTTGCTTTATTGACTAACTCATGAAATTAAGTTTTCGAAAGAAGAAAAATAACAAGAATATATATTATGGTGCTTTAAACACAAGATTGAAGATTTTGCATCTGTGTGTCCAATTGATTCCTAAGATTTTGTTTGTCTTACATAACAGCAACAGAATATACTTGAGTCAAAATCGTTAATTTTCTTAATTATTTTTTTTTTCTTGCATTTATTTCTTTTTTTTTTTGTTTCTGCTTATAGTTTAGTTTTTTGTTTCGTGTTTTTAAAAAATACAACTCATTTCTTTGCAAGGGATCGGGTTTGTTTTTGGTGATTTTCTTTCTTTGTTTTGAAAGTTATTTTTAGTTGTAAAAAGTATCAATATTATTATAAAGTTAATGTATTTTACCTGTAGACCTACAATCCATATACAAATACAAAATTTAAGAAATGAGAAACTCCTCTTCAAAGAGAGATTTCCAATAATAGGATTCAGCTGGTTTATATGATATTAGTTCCAGCATTTATTGGTCTCTCTGTCTCTCTTTATCTCTGTCTGTTTGTCTGTCTGTCTGTCTTATCTGGTCTGTCTCTCTCTTTCTCTGTCTGTATTATGTATGTCTGTTTCTGTTTCTGTCTGTCTGTCTGTCTGTTCTCTCCCCCTCTCTCTATTTCTCTCTCTCTCTCTTTCTCTCTCTCTCTCTCTCTCTCTCTCTCTCTCTCTCTCTCTCTCTCTCTCTCCCTGACTGTCTCCCTCCCCCTCCCTCTCTCTCTCTCTCTCTCTCTCTCTCTCTCTCTCTCTCTCTCTCTCTCTCTCTCTCTCTCTCTCTCTCTCTCTCTCCCCCTCTCTCTCTCTCTCTCTCTCTCTCTCTCTCTCTCTCTCTCTCTCTCTCTCTCTCTCTCTCTCTCTCTCTCTCTCTCTCTCTCTCTCTCTCTCTCTCTCTCTCTCTCTCTCTCTCTCTCTCTCTCTCTCTCTCTCTCTCTCCCCCTCTCTCTATTTTCTCTCTGATATACCTAGATTCTAAACTTGAAAGGTCTAGTCATTGAATGGTTGAAAATATAGTAGCAATTAAGGTAAGGATTAGAGATCGAAGAAGAAGAAGAAGGTAGGGACCACTTTTTTCAACTTTTACATGTAACAGAATTTTAGTTTACACTTAATGCTATTATATCAATGCTTCTGAGCTGCTTACCTGCAATAAAGCTTTTGTTTGGTTGTTGTTGTTGTTGTTGTTGTTGGGTTGTGTTTTGATTCTTTTTTTTTTTTAGTTGATTTGATTATTGGAACTTTTTGGGGGCACATCATGGTGGGGGGGGTGATGATGATGATGAGGAGATATTTTTGTTTAAGTTTTTTTTTTATTGTTTAGATGTTGTTTTGTTGGGTCGGGGGGGGGATTGGGGATATGCTGCTTTTTTTTTTACCTCAACTTGACATAATCATTTGCTTGAGTCTTTCAAGCAATAACAAAATGTGATTCTAATGATGCATTCTCTTGTGAATTCAAACTTGGAAATGTTGCACCGCTCTGATGTAGATAACTTGTCTATAAACTGTTCTCACTGGGTACAAAATTTCTTTTATTTTAGTGATTAATTCAAGCCTTTATGCAATTATATAGATATGAGGTCTGTTAGTGTTTTGATTGAATAAATTTTGAAAAAAAAAGTTGTGTTACATAGTTTTCGTAAACAAGAAGTGATTGGGTTTGTTTAGCAACAGTGAAATCAAGTTTATTGCGCGGCCCAGGCCTATATGAGTCTCCTGCTGCCTTGCAGGCAGGTCGTGGGTGACCAAATGCAAAAGGAGTTAACCATTTGTCTTACACGTAGGTTTTGGTAGACCAAAGGTTAAGGGAATTAACCCTGACAAAATCAGAACCTGCTGCCTTGCAGGCAGGTCGTGGTGACCAAATGCAAAAGTAAAAGGAGTTAACCATTTGTCTTACACGCAGGTCTTGGCAGACCAAAGGTTAAGGGAAATAACCCTGACAAAATCAGAACCTGCTGCCTTGAAGGCAGGTCTTGGAAGACCGAAGACTAAGGGAGTTAACCCTGGCAGAAAATCACGATTTGCTGATTTGTATGCAGGTCTTGGCAGACCAAAGACTAAGGGAGTTAATCCTGGCAGAAAATCACAAAGTCCAGCAGGGCGTCTCAAGGCGACAGTCTGACCACCTACGTAGGGGACAGTGGGCTAATCACTAGGTTACCCAAAACTAATCCAAGAAGAAGAACAACAAGAAGAATAAGGAGACGAAGAAGAACAAGACGAAGTAGAAGACATGAGACTCATGGAGAGCGTATGTCTACTGCCCTATTCAATTAATGGCTGGTACTACCGGTTATCACTCGACAAGTAGTATTTGCGCGAATGTCCGAGAAAATGCCTAAACTCACAAACGTGCGAAAACATAATAGGAGATCTCAAAGAGAGAAAGATAAGAGGAAGCGAGACAAAAAAAAAAAAAGAAAAGAGAGAGAGAGAGAGAGAAGAGAGAGAGAGAGAGAGAGAGAGAGAGAGAGAGAGAGAGAGAGAGAGAGAGAGAGAGAAGAGACAAGAACAAGAACAACAAGAACAACAAGAACAAGAAAACAAAACTAAGAAGAAGAAAAAAGCAAGAAAAAAACAAGACAGGACATTCATGACTCATGGAGGGCGGGGCCGTCTAGTCCCATGCAGGTGCAACATCTGTCCACTGCCCCTTTCAATTTTTAGTTGGTACTCCTAGTTTTCACTGGCCTTAAGTAGTACTTGCGCGAACGTCCGAGAAAGCACCTAAACTCACAAACGTGCGAAACTATATTAGGTGAAAAGGAGAAAAAGAAAAAGAGGAAAAGAGATAGAAGAAGGGGCAAGAAATTGTGAAGGGGAAGAAGAAGAAGAAGAAGAAGAAGAAGAAGAAGAAGAAGAAGAAGAAGAAGAAGAAGAATGAAGAAGAAGAAGAAGGAAAGAAGAAGAAGAAGAAGAAGAAGAAGAAGAAGAAGAAGAAGAAGAAGAAAGAAGAAGAAGAAGAAGAAGAAGAAGAAGAAGAAGAAGCAGAAGAAGGGGGAGAAGAGGGGAGAAGAAGGATGAGGAAGAAGAAGAAGAAGAAGAAGAAGAAGAAGAAGAAGAAGGAAGAAGAAGAAGAAGAAGAAGAAAGGGGACGAAGAGGAGGAGGAGTAAAAGGAGGATGGAGGAGGAGGGAGGAAGAAGAAGAAGAAGAAGAAGAAGAAGAAGAAGAAGAAGAAGAAGAAGAAGAAGAAGAAGAAGAAGAAGAAGAAGAAGAAGAAGAAGAAGAAGAAGAAGAAGAAGAAGAATTCACCACTTTGAGAGAACCGTACTAGATCTATAATACAAACTTCAAATTCTCGATTTATTGGGTCATGATAAATTTAAGGCTGCATGCAAAAATTCAGCACTCCGTCTTTCGTAGGGGATATGAAAATTCAACTGAATTGCGATCATGCTTGGGGTGAAGAGATTACATTAGTACAGTACTATAGATAGCTGTACTAACTGTTTCGCTTAAATAACTAGCGGTATAACAAGCTGGATCCGCGCAAAAACCGTTGCCCCCTTTTCTTTGATTCACATTCTTCTTGCTCTACACTAGGTTAATCGTTTTCGATGCCTCTCCTCCAGGTTTCTAGTGGGCGACCTCTCTTCCTTGTTCTCTGAAGGGTCCATCTAACGGCTATTTTAGGGATGGCATCAGCATTCATCCTAAGGATGTGACCGGTCCACTTCCATCTTCTCTTTCTCACAATCTGGGATATTGACCCCAGTAATGTTAGATCTATAATTATGATGTAGATTCTACACCGACATAGACCTAGTCCCGTGCGCAGAACGCAACATTACATGCACGTTGATCGTAGTCAAAGTTCAAGAGACCCCCAGCTTTATAATAAAGAGAAAGGACAATCCAACATTATTTATGGGCATGCTTGTATGTTATAAATGATAATTGTTTTCTTTTATCCCAATTTTGAAACAACATATCTTGGCATTTGGTTTTACTGTTGTCGAAAGAAGAAAGCGTTTTGTCACGTCTGGGGTTCTGTTTGTCTTTGAGCCCTTCAGCTTATTGCTTCCGTCATTCCTTTCTACACATTTAGGGAATTTGAGTTTAGTTTTCCTTCCTCTGAGCTACTTATTTAAAATAAATGTGTATGCTGCAACTGCTTTGGAAAGTTTATGTGTAGATTACAACTTATTTACTCCTTGTATTTCTTTCTTTCTCTTTTTCTTTCATTCCTTCTTCCTTTCTTTCCTTCCTTTTTTCTTCTTTCTTTCTTTCCTTCCTTTTTTTATTTCCTTCTTTCTTCCTCTCTTTCTTTATTTATTTACATGTAAGTCATTAAGAGTGTTTTCTGTTGAAGGGGATGCATTTTATGATTTCAATGAATTGTCATTGAAGAGTTCATGGGCAAATCATAATCACAAAAATGGAATTTTAAAGAATATTGAATGTTGATCTCATAAAAATCATAGGGTGTATCGCTCTTTTTTGTTTACAAGGAAGGCTTTGAATTTAATGCTTTTGTTGTTTATCATATTATTATCTTTGTAAGGACATACGTGGAATTTGAGTTTAGTGACTTGACTATGAAAACGACATTTTCTGTGATATATCTAAATGATGCTTCTGTTTTGTAAATATGACTTTGACAGTTTTTCCTAATATCATGGGCTTATGTATACAACAGTAGCGATCGAAGTACACGCCCTTTGGGATATTGATAAAATTGTGCTAGTGGGCAGACTTTATTGGTAAGTGGACGGAACTCTATGTAGCCAATGGCCATCCAGTTCTACCTGACAAGCATGCAAATGGAACAAATCAATGAAAGTTTCTAGGCACGCATCTTTGATTTGATTGACAGCGATTAACCTCAATTGACTTTGTAACGTATACGTGAACCAATGATGAATTTAGACCATCTTTTGTTTCGCCAGCCAATGTGAAACATTGTGCATCATGACGCCGCCCTGTCTGGCAGGTAGGGTAAGATTTACCTTTAACGGCCTGTACTAGACAGTGACCATTGTTTGCTTGGCACAGGTGGATGAAGTAAACTCCTTGCTGTCTGGCAGGTAGAGTAAGATTTACCTTTAACGGCCTGTACTAGACAGTGACCATTGTTTGCTTGGCCCAGGTGGATGTAGTAAACTCCTTGCTGTCTGGCAGGTAGAGTAAGATTCACCTTTAACGGCCTGTACTAGACAGTGACCATTGTTTGCTTGGCGCAGGTGGATGAAATAAACTCCTTGCTGTCTGGCAGGTAGAGTAAGGTTCACCGTTAACGGCCTGTACTAGACAGTGACCATTGTTTGCTTGGCACAGGTGGACGAAATAAACTCTTTGCTGTCTGGCAGGTAGAGTAAGATTCACCGTTAACGTGGCCAAGCAAACAAGGTCGCTATCTAGTACAGGCTGTTAACGGTGAATCTTACTCTACCTGCCAGACAGCAAGGAGTTTATTTCATCCATCTGGGCCAAGCAAACAATGGTCGCTGTCTAGAACAGGTTGGTACAGATGATTCTATCATATTGCATTTCAAGAATCATGTGCAATGGGTAATGATTTTATCATATTGCATTTCAAGAATCATGTTCAGATACAGATGATTCTATCATATTGCATTTCAAGAATCATGTTCAGTGGGTACAGAATATTCTATCATATTGCATTTCAAGAATCATGTTCAGTGGGTACAGATGATTTTATCATATTGCATTTCAAGAATCATGTTCCTTGGGTACAGATGATTCTATCATATTGCATTTCAAGAATCATGTTCCTTGGGTACAGATGATTCTATCATATTGCATTTCAAGAATCATGTTCAGTGGGTACAGATGATTTTATCATATTGCATTTCAAGAATCATGTTCAATGGAATCATGTACAGATGATTCTATCATATTGCATTTCAAGAATCATGTTCCTTGGGTACAGATGATTCTATCATATTGCATTTCAAGAATCATGTTCCTGGGTACAGATGATTCTATCATATTGCATTTCAAGAATCATGTTCAGTGGGTACAGATGATTCTTTCATATTGCATTTCAAGAATCATGTTCAGTGATGATTCTTTCAGATGATTTCAAGAATATCATATTGCATTTCAAGAATCATGTTCAGTGGGTACAGATGATTCTATCATATTGCATTTCAAGAATCATGTTCAGTGGGTACAGATGATTTTATCATATTGCATTTCAAGAATCATGTTCAGTGGGTACAGACAACCTCTGACAGAGGCCTCCATGTTTGATCTTCATCCAAGAGACCAGTCAACCACAGTCGTCCCTCGCTTTATGGCCATATGGAATAAAGCCGTCACCATAGCTAGAGAAAAGTGACTGAGAATAGTGCGTGTGTGCATGTGTATGTTTTTATAGGTTGCTTGCATTGTCGGCAATATTTTTTTTTCTGGAAGGTAGTGGGGCAGGTATTTTCTTAATAAGAAGCGTGGGGAAAAAATGGAAGGAAATTTGAAGACCTGATTGGGCCAGAGTTTTCTTCTTCCTTTACCCATTCAGGCCAACAACTCTAGATTATATTTCATTACATTCAAATAAAGTTGAAAGAGATTATTGCTCAACACATGTAGCTTCATAACATCTTCAAATGGCACACTGCATGGAGTAAAAGGTCCAAAAGGTACTTCACTTTCTACTTTCTCGCTTGCCTCAAGTGTGAAAGAGTACCCAGCTATAGGAGGAGAAAGATCTTGTTAGAGTGTTAGTACGGAAAGCCAAACAGGCTTGTGTACTGTATGCTCCCCGGGAGTTGTGAAGGACTTTGAATGAAATGGCCTGCTGGGTGATCAATGATGTTCAGTCGGTATGCCTGTGCTTGTGCGGGGATACAGCCTATAAATCCTTTTTTTTTTAAAGCATTGCCATTAACTAGTTTATATAGAAAGGCTGTTTCTTTTGTTTTTCTCCAGACGTTGTTCCAAATAAACAGTGGTTCCAATAACCCAGCCATCCAAGTTTTGGCATAAACTGATTTGCTTTTACTATTATTGTTGGCATAATTTTTTATTACTTTTATATTATCATTATTGTCATTCCAAATGCAACAAGCTTGGTAATTTTTTTTCTTTTTTTATTATCATTAATCATTGACAGTAATGTTTGCTTGAAGTGCTCTATGCATGTATCTGTTGGCAGATGAAAATTATGGCCGTTTTGCTTTAAATTTTGGCCAAAAATGGTTGAGAAAGCAGTTTAAACTTATTTGAAGTCTGTGGTCTTGAGCTGCTTGTAATTCCATAGTCTTAAGTGCAATGCGTGTATTGAGATACCACATATGTTGTCTCAGACTACAAACAAAAAACCATGAGTAGTTGTAATTCTTGTAGGGTAGCATGTCTGTCATTGTTTTGCTTGCTTTGTTGTTGTAATTTGTCAATCAATGGTTGATGAATGGCAGTCATATTGTAAATTATGGATACATTTCATTGAGACAGTATTATTTCTTTGTTTTGTCTTTAAATAGATTTGTTATGTTTCCAACCACTGGAATAGGCAATTCTATTGAATCTGTGACTGTTAAAAGATAGCCAGATGTAGAAAATTGTACTGAAAAGCTGGATGAAAGGAAAGACTACTTTTTTATGCTCACAGCAATTTATGATATTTTTATCTATTGCTACTGCTGACTCTTTAATGTTTTTATATGCTGTGAGTTAGAGTATTAAAATTGAAGTATCTAGCGTCATGCCCGGAAACTGATTATTATCACCTGTTAGTGTTCTGCTTATCGCTTTAGAAACCGAGATAAACTCCAGCTATATGGACCATAATGGCCTTGAAAGAAATTCACTTTAAAATACACCTCAATTTGAGGGGACTCTGTAGTCCAGAGGCAAGGTGTCGACCACTCAACATAAAAGGTAGTGGGTTCGAGCTCCGCCATCAGCTGAAAATTTTCCTTGAGTTTATTCGAGCAAAATCTTCCCCCCCCCCCTCGTCCAGGTAGGTGGATCGACACCTAGTCCCATCAGAGATAGACGATTATAAAAAGGAGAAACCGTGTGTAGATCACAACAATTTGTGCACGTTAAACATCCCTTTTGGGTGTCTACAGGGCAGTCTGGGAAAATGTTAAATCCTACCAAAAACCTGGAGATCACCTTAGTTGTGGATGTGGGTAATTCAAATCAAATCACCTCAAGTCGAAAAAAAGAGCAAAGAAAGAAAAACGATGATAGAATAACTTTTTTCCAAAAACAACAAAAAGAACCCAAGGTAAGAAATATCCCCGAAAACTCGCCAAGAACAGTTATCCTCACATCATGGTGACAATGTAAACATAACCATGAGTTGAATTTAAAAAAACTTGTTGTCATAGTAACGTGAAATCTTTACTTCTCAGCAGTGTTCCCCTGTGCTGTAGCTAGCTACACATTACTGTCTCCTTTGCATTATTGTGCTGTAGCTAGCTACACATTACTGTCTCCTGTCTCCTTTGTATTATTGTGCTGTAGCTAGCTACACATTACTGTCTCCTTTGTATTATTGTGCTGTAGCTAGCTACACATTACTGTCTCCTTTGTATTATTGTGCTGTAGCTAGCTACACATTACTGTCTCCTTTGCATTATTTCAGGCTCTCACTATGGACAACAACGCTCGTAAAGAATCAACCGTTGGAGAGGTTGTCAATTTGATGTCTGTGGATGCAGACCATAGCACACATTATGGTCAATTTTTGGGCCCTGTGGTCGAGCCCTCTCCAGATAATCACCTGCCTTTATCTTCTGTACAATATTATAGGTCAGCTATCTTTTATGGTGAACCCCCCCCCCCAAACAAACAAACCATCCCTTAAAACTAAATATCCATAAAACGTTCTGATTTGCAGCTGATGTTTTTAGGAGTTTTTTTGTTTGTTTTAGAAATCAAACATATTTTTTAATGGATTTATTTTCTCTGTTGGCTTGGGGGAAAAGGAAAGCAGAAGACTCATGAAGGGCGGGGCCGCCTCGTCCTCATACAGATGCAAGCTCCTGCCCAACTCTATCCATTGTAAATGTAATAATTAGTTCAATAGGTTTTCACTCCCTTTAAGTAGCACACAAATCCAGGCCACTATGGGGATCGAACCCGCAACCTCTGCGTCGGCACCCATCGCCGAGAGGGCTCGACCACAGGGCCCAAAAATTGACCATAATATGTGCTATGTGGTCTACATGAGTACAGTAGGTAACATTCTCATAACGTATGGAAGTCCTTCTTTTCCATTAGAACAACCCGTTGTTTACACGACACATGTGTTTACATTTCAATGTCTTTTCATTATTTCCTTTCATGTCCAAAGAGTGACGTTGCTCAGATCTTTAAGAAGAAAAAAATACATGAAAGTGAATTTCTTACATTGACAATCATTGACAATCTCATTCCAATCTAAGACTGTTGACACTCTACGACCGTTGACATTCCAGTCTAAGACTGTTGACACTCTACGACCGTTGACATTCCAGTCTAAGATTGTTGAGAATCTGTGACCGTTGACATTCCAGTCTAAGATTGTTGAGACTCTACGACCGTTGACATTCCAGTCTAAGACCGTGAACAATCTATGACCGTTGACATTCCAGTCTAAGACTGTTGACACTCTCACGACCGTTGACACTCTACGACCATTGACACTCTACGACCGTTGACACTCTACGACCATTGACACTTTACGACCGTTGACACTCTCACGACCGTTGACACTCTCGACCATTGACACTCTACGACCGTTGACACTCTACGACCGTTGACATTCCAGTCTAAGACTGTTGACACTCTACGACCGTTGACACTCTACGACCGTTGACACTCTACGACCGTTGTCACTCTACGACCGTTGACATTCCAGTCTAAGACTGTTGACACTCTCGACTGTTGACACTCTACGATCGTTGACACTCTACGACCATTGACACTCTACGACCATTGACACTCTACGACTGTTGACACTCTACGACTGTTGACACTCTATGACCATTGACACTCTACGACCGTTGACACTCTACGACCGTTGACATTCCAGTCTAAGACCGTTGACAATCTCCGACTGTTGACACTCTACGACCGTTGACACTCTACGACCGTTGACACTCCAGTCCAAGACCGTTGACACTCTACGACCGTTGACACTCCAGTCTAAGACCGTTGACACTCTACGACCGTTGACATTCCAGTCTAAGACTGTTGACAATCTACGACTGTTGACACTCCAGTCTAAGACTGTTGACAATCTACGACCATTGACACTCCAGTCTAAGACTGTTGACACTGAATGACACTCCAGTCTAAGACTGTTGACAATCTACGACCGTGGACACTCCAGTCTAAGACTGTTGACACTCTCACGACCGCTGACACTCCAGTCTAAGACTGTTGACAATCTACGACCGTTGACACTCTACGACCCGTTGATACTCTACGACCGTTGACAATCTATGACCATTGACAATCTCGACGACCGTTGACAATCTATGACCATTGACAATCTACGACCGTTGACACTCTAGTCTAACCATTGACAATCTATGACCGTTGACACTCCAGTCTAAGACTGTTGACACTCTCACTCGACACGTTGACAATCTCTGACCGTTGACACTCCTAGTCTAAGACCGTTGACAATCTCGACCGTTGACACTCTAGTCTAAGACCGTTGACAATCTATGACCGCTGACACTCCAGTCCAAGACCGTTGACAATCTACGACCGTTGATACCCCAGTCTAAGACCGTTGACAATCTATGACCGTTGACACTCCAGTCTAAGACTGTTGACAATCTCTGACCGTTGACACTCCAGTCTAAGACCGTTGACAATCTATGACGTTGACACTCCAGTCTAAGACCATTGACAATCTATGACGTTGACACTCCAGTCTAAGACCGTTGACAATCTATGACGTTGACACTCCAGTCTAAGACCGTTGACAATCTATGACGTTGACACTCCAGTCTAAGACCGTTGACAATCTATGACGTTGACACTCCAGTCTAAGACCGTTGACAATCTATGACGTTGATACTCCAGTCCAAGACCGTTGACAATCTCACGACCGTTGACACTCCAGTCTAAGACCGTTGACAATCTATGACCGTTGACACTCCAGTCTAAGACCGTTGACAATCTACGACCGTTGACACTCCAGTCTAAGACCGTTGACAATCTACGACGTTGACACTCCAGTCTAAGACCGTTGACACATCATCACATCATCGAAAGTGTTTGAAAGCTCACGAGCTCCCCAGGGACTCTTGGCAGCAGAAAGTTTCTGTCACTGATTGGCGTCAATCCTGTCTCTCACCCCAGATTGTGGTTTGGCAGAACGACGCTGTTGACAATCTAAGATCTTTGACAATCTAAGATCGGTTGACAATCTAAGATCAACAAGAAAGATTTATAATGAATAAAAACTGTGAACAAACATTTCCAAAGAATGTAGTATATTTAGTGGGTCAAATTCGGTACAAAAAATACGTTCATTTAGTAGGAATTTACCCTGTCCACCATTTGCGGTAATCTCAGAATGAATTAAGAAGAAACAGCAAATTGAAAGCATAAGTAAAAGAGTGAAAGGAAAGAAGTAGGACCAACCGGAATCATCCAACAAAAACTAGGACCACAAAAGAATACAATCATGTATGTATACAATGATTGAAGAAATCATTACTCAACATCATTCTGGTCTATTTTATTATCAATGCAATGTGTGAGAAATAAAATGCATATAGTCAACTGGTTGTTTTTAAAGGTCAAATATAATAATAATATATATAAAATAAACAATATGGCAGAGAGAAAAAAATCATAATAATAATAATAATATGATATTCTCACTCAGCAATATTACAGCAATAATTCTCAGTAATACTATCGCAACGACCTGATCAAAAGTTTTCAAAAATAAAAGTAACTTGACTAAATGTAAGAAGAAACCCTGTTTAGTTAATGTGTAACATAAAATTAAAATGCATTAAAGAACAAAAATGGTTTTGTCACAAAAGGTGACCATAAAAAATGGATATAAAAAATTGTTTGCTTTTTGTGTACAGTGTCTCAAATTGCACTGCACATATTTATGCTTATTTTTGTTGGTTTGTCACAAACTTGTTCATCTTTGCCGCCACCCCCCCCCCCCCCACAAGTAAGAACAAAAGGAAAAGAAGAGGGCAATCACCAGGCCCGCTAAACTGCTAGGCAACCTTCCAAGTGTGAGCTGGGTGAGGTCAACATTAGTAAAGTTTCTTCAAGGCCTTTACGGCCCACAGAGCCGAAACTTATCCAGGTTTCTGAAGCGTGAAGCGGAACAGGTGCCGATAATCACCCGCTGGTCAGGACGCTAGCCTGATGCAGGTTTTCACTCCCAAGCTAGTGCTTGTACACCCATTTTCACCTGGGTAGAGCGGGGAAAACACGTGTTAAGTGTCTTTCTCAAGAAACACAACGTGACTTAGCTCTACCAGGATTTGAACCCGGAACCTCATGATATCAAGTCTGACAGCTAAACCAAAGTCAGTGGTGGAAAGTCGGCTATTTCACATATCATCATCACCACATTGAAAAGTTTTTGGAAATATCATCCTCATTGCCTTTCCACCCTATACCAGGGTATAGGCCACTTGTTCCTATCTTGGCCATTGCTTGCTAACCCTTTAGCGTTTAAACCAACAACAAAACCCCGGCTGAAAGTTCAAAGCGACAGAAACCGACACCCGTCAGTACAGGTCTAATTTGTTCAAGTCGAAAAATCTGACAGGTGACACACCTCTTTTTTTTTGTTAGCTCTGATTGGTCAAATAAAGGATGCTATTGTTCTAAATTTAGAATAGAATACAAGATTAAAGGTCAGGGCGTTTAATGTGACCAACTGAGGGTAGTGGCGGGAAAGTGTAGACCGATCGCATTCTTTTGTGAAGATCAGCTGACAGGAAGTCAGAAATATGTAAACAATCCGGGGTTGCCACAGCAGAGAGGATGTTGAACGCACAGAGCAAGATGGCCTGCCGCTCAATGTAAACACAAAGGTTTACGTAGGGCGTGAAATTGCGAGAGGTGGGCGCTTAAAAGGTAATTCAAGGACTGCACTAAGATGAAATCATAAGTAAAGGAGAGAAAGAAAAGAAGTAGGACCTACCAGCCAGCAGCACCCGCCAACTGTCTACAGGCCAACTGGGACTTGAACTCGGTGGTGGTCAGACGCTCTACCAACTGAGCTACTAATAGCACTACTAATAGCATTATATCACTACTAATAGCACTACTAATAGCACTACTAATAGCACTATATCACTACTAATAGCACTACTAATAGCACTACTAATATCACTACTAATATCACTACTAATATCACTACTAATAGCACTACTAATATCACTACTAATAGCACTAATAGCTTGACCTTTACATAGTAGTTCTTACATAATAGTATATACATATATATTCCAACGATTTTTGGTATATAAGTCACATACCTTCAATGACTTTAAATGGTATTCATTGACCTACATTGATTTCACATATTATTAGTGATAGGTTTAAAGATAAAGATAGGGCATGTTCAGGATTTATTCTGTTTGCTGTATGTGGTGTGTTGGGAGCCTGAAGATGCTGACTTGGTCTTTTCGTTTAAGTTGGTTGATGTTGTCATTTGTCTGTGGGGTGGTCACATGTCTGTATAAATCTCTTCCAGTCTTTCCCAAAGCCCATCTGTTCATCCAGTCCTCTTTGCTGTTAACTTTGATGATTTGTTTCGCGGTCTGCATTGTAGTTTTTGTGTTTGGTCATTCTTGTCTAGATCCCCTTTTGCCAAGAGTGTCTGCTTTGTCATTTGCTGGTGTGCTTACATGTCCAGGGATTCACTGCATTACTAGCTCGATACCAGAGGTTTTAATTACTTGGTCAGCTCCTAATCATGTTTGTCTGAGATCAGATCTCTGGCAGTTGTTGAGAGCTTGTAGGACAGACATTTCATCTGTAAAAATGACGATATCTGATATTTTAGCTGGGAATGTATTGAAAAAGTGTTGAGGTGGTAGAGTACTGTTTCTATGGCTGCTGCCTCTGCTTCAAAGTTGGTACATTTTTCTCCGCAAGCCCCAGGGAATTCATCACAGGTGCCATCTGGGTATTGGATGTAGATACCCCTGTATTTGATATTGCTTTGAGAGCTGACCCATCTGTGTATACATGGATTCAGTTGTCAGGGTAGTCATCAATGGTATTTTGTGATGACATCATCAGGGTTAACGGATCTGATTTCTTTCTTTGATTGTCAATCAGCTCCATCTTGATTTGAGGCTCTTTGAATACGACATTTGGTGGATCTCCGCTCACCGTGGTGTTTCTTTTCTTTGTTCGGGAGAGTGTCTTTCTTTAAGCCCCAAAGATGATGTAGTGGTGATTTCTGCTTTATTTTATATTTTGGTTGCCAGTTATCGACAATTTTTCTGACTTAACATTCATACATGATTGTGCAATTCAAAATGTTGCATCGCTGAACAAGAGATTTCGAACATATACATTTTGCAATGAATGACTGTTCATGAATTTTCGATCAAACTCCTTGATCTTCATTAACTTTCAATACTAATTTTGCGCTGATATTACAAATGATTAATATAACATACAGATCCCAACATCCTGACAGAAATCTGATTATCACAAATTCCCCTATAAATTTGAGGAACGTTTTAGTTTAGCAAAAGAAGATTTTGATTCTAAAGCACCAACCTAATGTAAAAATCAAACAAACATAGAACTTAGTCTTAACTCTAAACATAGATCATTGAAATAATTAAAGTAGAAACATGGATAAAATAAGCAACTATATACAGCAAACAAAGCTTGATTTGAAGGAAACAATCCATAATCCTTAAAAAAAAACACCTTGTTCACCATAAGCGGTGATCTCAGGGTGAATCAAGAGGAAACAGTAGGATGACAGAGAAGTGACAGAGGGAAGAGAGGAAAGACGTAGGGGCAACCTACCAGCAGTGTGCCCGGACTGGGGTTCAAACTCTGGCCTCCTGCGTGGTGGTCAAACACTCTACCAACTGAGCTACCGGCGTCTCATTGCTATGTACTGCCAAACAAAGATATCTCAACAAACAGTCACTGAACACACAAGTATAGACATTATTTTAATGGTGTGCCTCAACTGAATTGAAATGGCAAAGAAATGAAATTGAACTGTAAATGATATAATAAAACACCTCAACCATTTTGCCATTTGTAGCTGACAACCCGTCCCACTCCACAAACAGACTCTGACCGCGTAAACTAATTTTAACTTGCGCAACTTTGGCTTCTGACTTCTGTTGTTTCCATGAACACAAAAATAGAACTCATATAGGAAGGTCATAGTTGCCCTGCTTTATCGGATTCAACCAACAAAAAAACCCATACTAAACACGTTTATTACCTGCTGGTTGGCAGCTTTGGGAACACACACACACACACACACACCCCCCCTCACCCCCCCCCACCCCTTACACACCCTCAAGCAGGTGTTTCAAAATGCACAAAAGTTGTTGATTGTCACACACATAAGATCCTTTGAATTCAATCTACTCGCAGGCATACATCTTGGGGCCTATTGATTCCCACAAGGTAGAATCATACAACATGATAAACTATCTACTAAAACCATCATACAAGATCAGCAGGGAAGAAAAACTAATAATATAGGAACATCACCGGAGATCAGTTATCACATTGCGTTCATGATGCGTTACGTTCACACCTCCTCCTTGAGCAGAAACCCTTTTCCAGCACCCTCGTAGCACACGATAGACAGACGTTCTCTTGACAACACAAGATTAAAAATACGATATTTCGATTTAAAAATAACTCAACCTCACTCACACTCACATATTGTTCTTTGGCAGCAACGGATGACAAAATCTACAAGAACCAAAACCCTACCCTAACACACACACACACTGACATACACACACCCGGCTCTACCACCAATGCGCATCATAGGCTTTGTGTCTATATTTAAAAGAGAGGGTAGAATAAACATATTACATTTGAGCTAACAAGATGATACATAATATATATATATATATATATATATATATATATATAGGAAAAAGAGCAGCAAAATAAACCCCACAACAACCAAACTCCCAAATCCTACTAAAGGTAGCATATGTAATGACACAAGATAATATGAAAGCCCCATAGGAACAAAGACAGAGACAAATACAAGGAATAGACAGAAAAAAATTCTGGCCACCATGGGGATCGAACCCGCAACCTATGCGTCGGCACCCATCGCCTCGCCATGAAAAAGAAAGCGTGCTACCAATTGAGCTAACTACACTCCCTGCGGTAGCACGCTTTCTTTCATGGCGAGACGATGGGTGCCGACGCAGAAAATCATGGTGTTCGATCCCCATGGTGGCCTGGATTTTGTTCTGTCTATTCCTTGTGTTTTTCTCGTCTTTGTTCCTATGGGGCTTTCATATTATCTTGTGTCATTACATTAACTTCCGACATGCCCCTTGCCTCACTGCTTGTCTAAAGGTAGCATAATAAGTCGGTCTGCCCACACAAAAAAAATCCCTCACAACAAACAAACCCTTTGAAAACAGAAAACTAAAACAAAAAATAATAAAAACAAAACAACAAAACAACCCCTCCCCTCCCACTAACTCGACTATAAATTAACCCATCACACATGCCTCTGAAAACAAATCAAAATAAAGACGGAAGATAAAGATAAGTAGACAAATATCATGAGTGACCAATAACGTGATTTACAACATAACGGGAAGAAAGTGCCTTACATACAAATTTCCCTAATTTGCTGTTGGCCACACAAAGTACAACAGGCATTAACAAGGTAGTGTATGGCTGACTCGACTATAAATAACATCAAGATACATTGGAAATGCTAGAGTCTACAATATGTGTCAAATGTTATTCATATCATTATAATATTTATCATTTATTTATTCATTAATTATGTCACATCATTTATTTGTTATTAATATTATGTAGCATTATTATCATGTATTATTATGATATATTATTATGATATCTATGAGTACCAATATGGCTGAGGCATTGCACATGCGGAAGTAAAACCAAACCCTTTTGAAAGGTAGATAACGATAATGCCTAATTTCAACATCCTCATTGAAAGCGTGTGAAAGCTGCGAGTTCCCCAGGGACCCCTTGGCAGATCAATATATATCAACAATTACATGCACATCAAAGAAGCGCTGAGAAATTTAAAGCCTTCATCCCTTTTGGTACGTATCCACAGTGGTTTGTTTTGTTTAGTTGAAATTTACCCTGTCCATCATATGCGATGATCTCAGGGTGGTCTAGGAGGGAGCAGTAAAAAAAGAAAGAAGTAGGCCCTACCGATGAAACATGTACAAATGTGTCACGCACATGGAAGGACCACATAATCAACATACGTAAGAAAAAAAGAAACTCGACGCTAGGATTTCTCAGAAGAAACTTGTGCGATTGTGACCATGATATAAAAATGAAATGTTACAAAACATTTTTGAGACCAATTTTGGAGTACGGCAGTACAGTCTGGGACCCACATCATGAAACGAAAATTCAGGCAGTAGAAAAGATCCAGCAGAGAGTGACAACATTTATACATCAAAACAACTAATAGAAAACGAAAAATACCAACAAACAACCAGATCTAGAGCCTCTTTGTGAAAGAAGAAAAAAATCGATACACTACTCATATTTTTCAAAGGATTAAAAAGACTCTTCAGTGACATGCAACCAAGTAAAAGAAAACCATTCACATCCATGATCCCACACTTAAGAATAGACGACACCTGCACTCATTTCCACCATCAACATCGAGACACTGGAACAATATAAGAAATTCACATGATTCTAACATCTTCAAGATTAAACCGGACAGAGCAATGTGTAGAGATGAAATTACAGCTTTAGAAGAAGAAGAAGAAGAAGAAGAAGAAGAAGAAGAAGAAGAAGAAGAAGAAGAAGAAGAAGAAGAAGAAGAAGAAGAAGAAGAAGAAGAAGAAGAAGAAGAAGAAGAAAGAAGAAGAAGAAAAAAAAGAAGAAGAAGAAGAAGAAGAAGAAGAAGAAGAAGAAGAAAAAGAAGAAGAAAAAAGAAAAGAAGAAGAAGAAGAAGAAGAAGAAGAAGAAGAAGAAGAAGAAGAAGAAGAAGAAGAAGAAGAAAAAAGAAGAAGAAGAAGAAGAAGTAGAAGAAGAGGAAACACTCACCAACACAGCCCATGTCTGTAGTGGACGTTGCATTAATTCAAGAGGGGACATTATTGAGACATGGGGCCTACCAACAAAACTGTCTAAGTACACATCTCCTTCGCTCTCATTAAAGTACGATTGACAATAGCAACATGTCTGACATACAAAAAAAGAGTTAATACAACAAAAAAACCAAAGTAACAAAGGTTAAAAAAACCCAACATTTTCATCCTGAGTACTAAAACATTGCTGAGAACAAAATGGAAAAAGCATAAATATGTCTGAATGAAACAACCAGAGATAGATCTGATAAATGCTATTGTTACTCTCTTTGAATCTCATGATAAAATTTGCCTTCATGAAATAAAAGTAATTTTGTGCGACACCCTAGAAGTTTACACTCATAGGTGTAACTGGCAGATGGCTTAGCCTAGTTGTCCACAGCCACCGCTCCGCTCCTCATCATGAGAAATCTAGACAGAAACGTCTGGTCTTCCTTATCCACATCAACCGCTCCACTCCCACCGTAATTGTATATTTAGACACTTGAAGCATGGTGGCGCTTACAAGAAAGCGCAAAATAGTTCTTCTTTGGTGGTACAAAAGGAAATATTATACCCAGAATCGTCGTTATTGGATTCATCCGATATGGCGTGAACGCAGCCAACAAGAAGAATTCAAACTACTACCCCAAGTATTCTCACAAGCCACTTGTTCCAACATTATTTGAACCACATATCTATGGCTGGCTGTATCTCTTGTCATTTTTTGTCGTACAGTGTTGGTCTCAGTCTGACCGCTTCAATTATCTTTTCCTCATCCATTTTGAGAACGCTAAACGAGAGTGCTAGTCTTGTTCAATTTGAGCTGCTCTCAGTTTCATTTAGAGTTTTATTTTAACACACTCCACCAATCCCTTAAACTATGACAACCGAGTCTAAAACACACACGCACACACACACACACCAGCACACACTAACACGCACTGTCACACACAGCCGACTCGTCCTCACAACCCGGAAAGCGTTTGACATGTTTGACGCACAAAAGTGAGGAGCGGTGAGGAATGGGACGGCGAGGAGCGAACAGGCAGCTGTGGACAACATAAGTAATAGCTTATTGTGTTTGACGCTTTCATCATCATTGTGTGATGAGAGGAGTGGTGGCTTTAATAGCTTATTGTGTTACATCATCATCATTGTGTGATGAGAGAAGTGCTGGCTGTGGACAACACAAGTAATAGCTACTGTGTTACACGCTTTCATCATCATTGTGTGATGAGAGGAGTGCTGGCTGTGGACAACATAAGTAATAGCTTGTTGTGTTACACGCTTTCATCATCATTGTGTGATGAGAGGAGCGGTGGCTGTGGACAACACAAGTAATAGCTTATTGTGTTACACGCTTTCATCATCATTGTGTGATGAGAGAGGTGCTGGCTGTGGACAACACAAGTAATAGCTTATTGTGTTACACGCTTTCATCATCATTGTGTGATGAGAGGAGTGCTGGCTGTGGACAACATAAGTAATAGCTTGTTGTGTTAAATCATCATTGTGGTGGAGGAGGCAGTGGCTGTAGACAACTAGCCTTACAACTCTCACAGCACACACGCCTTTCTGTTCCAACAGAACAAGCAGCGAGCTCCTTCCCTTCTGGGTGGGACTCAGTAGTTCAGAGGCAAGGTGTCGGCCTCGCGACTCAAAGGTCGTGGGTTCAAGCCCCACAAACAGTTGAAAGATTTTCTCAAGGTTTTTTTTTAGTGAAATCAAATATAAATTACTTCCCTTCTAGCAATAAGAAAATACTTGTTCCACAGTATTCCGCTCACTGGCTCACAATATCGTCACGAAAATTATTTTTAACACATTTTACATGTAAACAAGAATATTATTAATGTGTCCTTGAACGTGAGTGACTTTATGTATACAATTTAAAAAATTATGATATAACGCCTGCTGCTTTTGCCATACTGTAGAAAAAGTCCGTCAGTTTTCTCTATAAGGTTCACAGGAGAATCTAAGTCGTCGACTTCACCTTTATCCAAAACCAATATTCTGAAATGACATGGAGAAACATGACAAATTATTGAAATAATCAGAATAAAAACAAGTGAAATTTCTGTTCTTGTTGCTTCTGGCTCTGTCGTTTCCATGGCAACGGTTGATTTAAAAACAACAAAATTCTTCTTTTCATTTCGACACATAGAACTCACATAAATGAAAGTCATAGTTGTCTTGCTTTATCAATTTTCAAAATGAGCTTCTGAACCTGCTATTCCACTTAAGGGAAGGGGTGGGGTTCGGTTCCTGGGAGTGTCATTTTTGCAGAGAATGGGACAAATCTAATCTATCATACTACTGGATAGAGCAGTTCATTCCCATTACAATGATATCATAAAAGAAGCTCAGTATCGACTCTTTGAAGTTATACACATTTTTTAGAAGCGATACAGGCTTATCTTTCAACACAGTTATTATACGATAAAAGCCAGAAATTTTATCTAAAGTACGGCAATTTGGTAGTCATTTTGATTATCACAATATGTGCTATCCAAACAAAACTCTTTTGATGACATATTATGAATATGGCCTTCGATCGTCAGGAAAATACCAGCCATATTACGCGCACCTATTATCAAAAGACACCATCTCAAAATGAGTAAAAAGATGCCGTTGCACTTGAAACAGTGTCAATAAGAAGTAGTTGAGAGCCTCTCAAGGTTTTATAGTGTTTCCAAGTATTATCGTACCCTTTTCTTAGGTTTATGGGAGAAAAATATATTCAAACAACAGAAAAAAGAGAAAAATACGATTTTCTCATGTCGTTTTTTGTTCATTAATTCCTATCTACTTTTTTCTTTCTCAACATATATTCATGAAATTTGGTATGAATGATGTGGGGGAAAAGAAAGAAATGATCAGATGTTTTTTCAATATGTATTCTAGTTTTGTAAAAATTGAATTTTTTGTACAATATTTTTGTGTTGTTCTCATATGCTATTTTCAAAAATTCATAAAAACAAAAATTACTAATCAAATTGAGGGCAAAATCCAAGATGACTGCTGTTTCCATGGCAACCGGAAGCGTCAGAAAATAAACCGACATATTTCAACTCAGCACATCATGTCCATACATAAATTAAATTGATAGGAACAAACGGGAAAATGTTCACTCCAGGACCCACCTCCCTCCTTAAGTTCTTAGATGGAAAGAAGGTCTGAAGTAAGAACAAAATTGACGTGAAATTTGTGACAAACACAGACCGAAACCGGTTCGAAGTTCTTGTGAGAGAGGCTAATTGACAACAGTGAATCTTATGAATGACATGCAAAACACACTTTCCCACTTAACCAAGGTGTAAGCAGTCTGCAGGCCAGAGGCAAGGTATCGCCCTCTCAATCAAAATGACGTGGTTCAAGCCCTGCTCACGGTTGAAATATTTTCTCAAGTAAAATCTAACCCCCCCCCCCCCCCCCCTCTCGGGCCCAGGTAGGTGGATCAACAGCTGGTCCCATCTAAGACGGACGATAAAAGGAGGTTCTGTGTGCAGATCACAACACTCTGGGCACGTTAAAAATCCCTCGTCTGTTTACAGGGCAGTCCGGATAAAGTAAAAAAGTCCTACCAAAAAACCCTGAGATCACCTTCATCGTGGACGTGGGTAAATCAAATCAAATCAAAAGACCAAGGCGCAAATGGGTACCCGTACCAGCTGGGGAGTACAAACCCGTGACAGACTAGTGTGCTGTCCACTAGGAGGTGATGCATGATATCAACAATCTGTTACGCTTTATGTTAAGAGAAACCAAGATACGCTGTGGCTTAATGGGCCATGACAGCTTTTCAAAGAGCCGTATTTTTACATTTCAAATACTTTACCTGTCATAATCCATGACGGTGTTCAGTCGATGAGCGATGGTCAAAATGGTGCAGTCCTTGAACTCTTGTCGAATCGTTTCCTGGATCAGGTCGTCTGTTTCCATGTCAACAGCTGCCGTTGCCTCATCCAAGATCAAAACTTTAGTTTTGCAGAAGTGCTCGACCAAGGCAAACTAGTTGTCTCTGTCCAACACTAGGGCAGGAGATGGATGAAGATTAAAGATAAAATTCCAATGTCAAAACCATTTTCTTCAAAGACAAAGAGGAGCGAGAGGATAGAGATCAAAGAAACATACACACAAAACAAAAGAGTCAATCGATAAGTAAGTAACAGCGTGACAATGGAAAACAGATAGGCGTGTGGGTCAATGTGAAACAATTACAATCCCAAGTTTTGTTAATAGTGCAAATTCCACTAACGTTCTTCTTTTACTTTGTGGCGTCAGTGGCCGAGTGGTTAGGCTGCCGGACTGGGAATCATAAGGTCCCCGGGTCAAATCCTAGCAAAGCTAGGCCCGACGTTGTGTCCCTTGGGAAAGACACTTAGCTCCCATTTTCCCCACTCAACCCAGGTGCAAATGAGTACAAGCACTAGCTGAGGAGTAAAAACCTGCTGCAGACTAGCATCCTGGCCAGGAGATGATAATTATCACCTGTTTCGCATCACACAATTGAAACCGGGATAAGCTCCGGCTCTACGGGCCTTTGGAAGAACTTTGCTTTTTTCTTCTTTTTTATTTAGTATTTCTACTTTGCCATCCTCTCATTTTCCACGTCACTTATCTCTGCATCTTTTTAACATTGAATCTAATGACATTGCATATTCATTCAGCTATTCTGTCATCCCTCATTCCCTTTATATACTCAAAACACACCTAAAGTCACAACCTCTCTGTCTGACTTTCCACGTTCTCAGCTTCCTAACCTACCTGAGATTTTCCCCGCCTTCCCCACACTCGTGGTCAAGCTTGTCTGGAAGACCGTCCACAAAATCTTTCAAGTGTGCGTGCGTCAGTGCCTCCCACACAGAGTCATCGTCGTAGTCTTCAAATGGATCTAAGTTTGAGCGCAGCGAGCCGGTAAAATCACTGGGTCCTGATGTATGAAAACAGAACATAGGCAGTCAATGCTAGTTTCAAATGAGATAACAATAAGGAGAAAGTATGGAGACCTATTTTACATCTATTTTACATCTATGATGATTCACAAATAAAAGCACAATGCACGTTAATATATCTTCACATTTGTGGGGGTGGGGGGTTAGACATCTTTTTAACTATAGTCACCAAGCCGCTGTTTAAAATTGTTTTGAGAACGCCAAGCCGCTCCTAAATGGCTCTTAGATGTAGTGATTTAAAAACAAGAATCTAATAGTTTAAATCCGGCACGTACGTCTTATCGTCACTTGAAAAGGGAAGTACTCTTATTCTAAAAGGTAAATATGGTCAATAACAAAGGTTTTCTATGATTAAAGGCTAGAAAGAGGCATGTTTACAAGTTTGAGGATTGTTTCAAACACTTTCAGTGAATGAGACAATGAAGGTGTGATTTCTTCTCACCTTCGTTGCACAAATTGTCAAAGCTGATGTTCACACCTTTTTCACTACATTTCATACACTAATATATTGGACACAATAAACAAATATGGAAATACAAGATATTTCATCATTATTATTTTTTTTAGCAAGGTGAGTGTAAAATTTTGCTTGTACTTTTTCAGTTTTGTTTTGTTTCGAACTTTGTTAACATACAGATCTTCTAACAGTTTGAAAAAAGCAACATTTTCACCGACACAACAAAAGTACATTCATTTCCAAACAAAATGAGATATATAACATGATAGGGTTTTGGAAGAGATTTTACCTAGAAATCGGCCTGTGTCTGTTGATGGAATTCAAGTGCGGAATTAAGAACAGCTGAGCAAAATAACAATAGCTGCTGTTTATTTTTTTTTTTTTTTTATCGAAGTAAAAATGGATGACTTACTTGTGGAAGAATGGTGACCCTAGATCTCAAGTCGTGAAGGCCTAGAGATGCTATGTCAACACCGTCTATTAAGATGCGACCACCTGAGGGCTCCACTAGTCTGAACAACGCCAACGTCAGGGAAGATTTGCCAGCACCTGTGCGTCCGACGATACCCACCTGCACAAAGAAAAAGATTTTTCAACATTTTGAGTGATGTGTCTTTGGTGTTATTTGTTTCATTGAAATGTACCCATACACCATATGCATTGATCTCAGGATAAATTGAGAGGAAGCAGCAAGATGAAAAATATGTGAAAGAGTGAAAGGAAAGAAGTAGGACCTACCATAGGTGTGAATCTTTTTGTTTTTTTACTAACGCAACACATGAAACTTTGCGAGTGCAAATTTCACTAAAGTTAAAGTTCATATATATATATATAATTATATGAACGGTTTCATGACAAAATACCGTATATTCAATTATATAGATATATGTGTCTGTATATCATGCCTATGTGAAGGTGTCCACAGAGCATTTATTAAGGCATTTCATGAAATTGGGATCATATTCAAGCAAATGATAGTGACACACTTTAAGTTTAAGTTTAAGAGAGAATATTTCCATCAATATTTGTTTCTACAGACAAAACTCAACAGAATAAGACCATCAGATTAAATTTTTATCAAAACGGTGTATTACAGGATTTGTCACCCCATGTGAAGTATATGCCTTTGAATTTAGTTTTTTAATTCAATATAATTATGCTGAAGTAAGTGCAATGGGCTCAGAGCAGCTAACTACCACTACTACTACCAAGCCGTCAGATGCTTATTTTTCACAGTGCACTGCGCTGGTAGTTAGACACAGTCCCTCTCCTTAACTTTGTTTCATGGCGCTAGAGGAGCACAAAAGACACCAATAAGAAAGGCACAGAGGAGCACAAAAAACACCAATAAGAAAGGCACAGAGGAGCACAAAAAACACCAATAAGAAAGACACAGAGGAGCACAAAAGACACCAATAAAAAAGACACAGAGGAACACAAAAGACACCAATAAGAAAGACACAGAGGAGCACACAAGACACCAGTAAGAAAGACACAGAGGAGCACACAAGACACCAATAAGAAAGACACACAGGAGCACAAAAGACACCAATAAGAAAGACACAGAGGAGCACAAAAGACACCAATAAGAAAGACACAGAGGAGCACAAAAGACACCAATAAGAAAGACACACAGGAGCACAAAAGACACCAATAAGAAAGACACAAAGGAGCACAAAAGACACCAATAAGAAAGACACAGAGGAGCACAAAAGACAGAAATAAGAAAGACACAGAGGAGCACAAAAGACACCAATAAGAAAGACACAGAGGAGCGCACAAGACACCAATAAGAAAGACACAGAGGAACACAAAAGACACCAATAAGAAAGACACACAGGAGCACAAAAGACACCAATAAGAAAGACACAGGGGAACACAAAAGACACCAATAAGAAAGACACAGAGGAACACAAAAGACACCAATAAGAAAGACACAGAGGAATACAAAAGACACCAATAAGAAAGACGCAGAGGAGCACAAAAGACACCAATAAGAAAGACGCAGAGGAGCACAAAAGACACCAATAAGAAAGACACAGAGGAACACAAAAGACACCAATAAGAAAGACGCAGAGGAGCACAAAGACACCAATAAGAAAGACGACCAGGGATAGAAAAGTGAACTCCCTCAATACCTATAGACGGCCACATCAGAAAATCTTTCTCCCTCTCTGCTTACATGAGTGGCATCAGTGGCCGGGCGGTTAGGCTGCTGGACTAGGGATCACGAGGTCCTGGGTTCGAATCCTAGCAAAGCTAGGTCCGACATTGTGTTCCTTTAGAAAGACAGTGAAAATGCATTTCCCTACTCTACCCAGATGCAAATGGGTACACGCATTTGTTCAGGGGTCAGACTAGTGTCCTGGCCAGGAGGTGATTATTATCTCCTGTTTCACTTCACGCTATTGAAACCGAGATAAGCTCCGGCTCTATGAGCTGTAATAGTCTTGAAGCCACTGTACTTTAATTTACTTACTTACTGACTATGTGACCATCCAAAGGATGCCAGCCAAAGCTTGGCTTGACCATGTAGTCCTGAGCTCAGACAACAAAGAGTGTAAAGATATCTAAAATATCTACATAAATGAAACTACAACGATAACCCTGTCAACATTTTTCATATTGGACAGTCCATGAACGCACATAAACAGTTTATTTCCAAAGTGGTGACACTAAAAAGAATAAGTATAACATGATGGCTGACGCGACAGCAACAAGAACAACAAAAGAAAAGAATAATTTTGTTCTGTCTCCACTAACCTTCTCGGCAGGATGAATTTCCACGGTCAGGTCCTTGAGGACGAGATCCAGACCCTCCTGTACCTCAAGCACAGGCCTTCCATTCGTATGTGGCCTTTGTCTGGCCAGGAGGGCATCATTCTGATACCAGGGATTTCCCATGCAGCCTGGGGGTCAAATCAGATCGTGCCAAATTTCAATTTATTATGCAATTCAATTCAATTCAATTAAACTTTATTGTCCTCATCAAGGCATCATCTTCGTTTGCACCGATCTATAAAACACATTATGTACATTGGAATGAAGGATTTACGTCATTACAGAAATGAACAATTAAAATTGGAATGCATCACTAGTTAATATGAACATGTATGATGAAAAAATGCGTACATATCACAGAAAATCATGGTAAATATTTTTATAAAAAAAATTCGTTTTGCAAAGACACTTTAAGAATGGGAATGAGCTGTAAAACATAGATACTGTATAAATATGATATTATAATAATGTCCTTAACTTATGAAGTAAGTCATCACGCTGTCACATCAAATCAGGTCTAATAAAATCACTTGTTATATGGTCAGTGTGCTAACACAGGACCATCACCATCCCCTCCTTTTTTTTTCTCCCTTGTGCTCTATGAGAATAAACCTCTTATAACAGGGATTGACGAGGGAAAAATAGCCGCTTATAGTAGGACCATGTCAATGTGGAAAGTACACCAGAGAAGCACAAAAGTGTGTGTACTGTAGATCTATGTCTCATAATTCCTAATATAGTTTCAACGCTGACTTCATCGAGACCTATTGCAGGTGTTTGAAGAGCACGATAGGCCTAAAAGAAAGGGGTAGAGAGTGTGTATATAGTACATTATGATGGCCTGCCTACCGTTGGCTAATATTGCATGATGAGCAAATCATAGGCTAGGCCTATCCTTGCAAACTGCCTATAACTAGCCTCTCCCCCATTGATCCTGTTATAACCGGTTTCCATTGTAAATAGAGCATTATGTCATATGCCTAGAAAACAATCAGTGACTCTGACTCCTTGTAGCCCAACACTCAAACACCTAGTATGGGACCTTTTACTTTACTCCAATGGAATCATACACAGCCATGGGTTTCTAAAATCAAGAAACTCACTAAGTTACATTCAAGAGGAAGAAAAAAACTACGCAGCTTTCAGACTGAAGAAAGTATAAACTGGGGGACTCGTGGGTCAAAAGGCAAGGTGTTGGCCTCTCACCCAAGAGGAAGTGGGTTCATGCCCAACAGATTTCAATAACGTTCTCAAGTTTAATCTAGTTAAACCCCTCCCCATCAAGATAGGTGGATCAACATCTAGACCCATCAGTGAAGAGGAGGTCCTGTGTGCAGATCACAACACTCTGTGCACGTTAAAGATCCCCTGGCAGTGTACAGCCTCCCTATCAAGGTAGGTGGATCGACATCTAGCCCCATCAGTGAAGAGGAGGTCCTGTGGAGGTGCAGATCACAACACTCTGTGCACGTTAAAGATCAGTGTACAGGGCAGTCTGGGCAAACATTTTTAAATCCTTCCAAAATCCTGAGATCACCTTAGTTGTGCATAAGGGTAGGAGTATTTATCAAGTGTGAAATAGAATGAGTATTTATCCACCAACAGATATAACAAGAGAAATAGCCCTACACACACACACACACACACACACACACACACACACACACACACACACACAGCTCACCTCGATGTCAATTTCAGAATACTGTTTGATTCTTTCCACACAATACACGACTTGGGTCTCCAGGTCGCTTGTCATTCTTACCAGCCAGTTTAGATTGTCTGTAATCTGTCAATGTATCATATCACAAAATAATGGATTGAGAATAAACAAGGGAATCAATTTCATAATTAAATCATTGATTTCCACCGATTGATAAATTGCTTATGGATTTGTTGGTTCCTTTGAGAGGACATTATACCTAATCACACTGTTTGCTTTTGATAACTAAAATAAACAAAGGCTGCAACATTCCATACAGCTGCAGCTTATCCCTGTTTCTATAGCATGAAGTGGAACAAATCATAATACATCGCCTCTAGGACATGAGGCTTGTCATCTGTCACTGTCACAGGTCTTGCTCCCCAGCTGATACCAGCTCACATTCCCATTTGGGTTAAATGAGAAATCTGTAGAGATTTTTTGGCTTTTGAGTTTGTGTATTTGCTTTTAGTATATATGTCGAAATAAAGTCATCCTATATCATTGAAAAGTTTGTAGCGTCCTTGGTTGCCATAGAAACGACCGCCATCTTGGACTTTGAGCCAATTTTCAAAATCTATCTCCTCTCTTAGTTATGAATATAATCACTCAAAACCTGTGCAGATCATTTTTTTCCAATCAATATCTAGAGTGATGTCAGGTCTTTTTTTAATATTTTAGATAGTTGTTTTTATATGAATTTTTGAAAATAATATATGTCGTGTATACAAAACTGTCATTTTTATTCCCCAAAAAAATATTTTCTCAAAAAGTTTACAAGATATAAAAAAAAAATGTCCTTCTATTAACATTGACAAGAGCAACCTGTGTTCTAAATATAATACAAATCGATCAATAAATGATGGAGGAGACATAATTTTAGTGTGAAAAAAATACAATTCGAGAAAAATGCAAGTACAGAAATTAAAAGAAAATAACATAAAGCAAACGCTTCAGACGGGTACTCCTTCGTGTGGCAGCCCCTTACTCTTTCAACAGTCTCTGGCATTGTTACTAATGTAAAGAGAATTGTAAATCTAGGTTTTGATTTACACTGTTGTGAACAAAGATGTCAAAGTGGCCAGTTTTTTGTTTTTTTCAACACAAAGCACTGGATGCAATCGATGTGCGGTGTCGGCGAAAGCCAAACAAAACTGGTGCTGCCACGTTTGACGATTAGCCACCAAAGCACACTTCTCAGTCAGTGTTAGGGTAATTTACGTCAAAATTTTGAATGCTTTTACCACTCCTCACCTATTAAAATTAAGTCATACGTCATATGGACATTTTTCTGCTATGAACATGTAGATAAATGATCGTTCTACCCGAATATGCAAAGAGCAGAAAATCAACCTTTTGGTCCCTAACTTGCCAGTCCAGGCCGTATCGTCCCGTACCCCCCCCCCCCCCCCTGCCTCCCTCAAGCATTTTCCCAAAGAACACAGTGCCCGGATTTGAAGCCCTGACCTCAAGATCCCAAACAAGACAGCTAGGCAACCAATGTCCCCATCGCACATGCATACCAGTGGAGGAATTGCTCAGAAATGGCTGAAACGTACGACTGAAAAATCCATAACTTTTGCACATATCTACAAGCAGTTTTGAGTGTAAAAAATTTTTTTTTAATTTTAAAATTTGATTTACTGACCTCCAGAGCGTATGTAACTACAAGCCCCATTAAGCCACCACTGATGGAATTTCTTGTCGCCACGGCGATGGTTGAAGAAGTGAGGATTGCCAGGGCGCCGACAAATTCTAGACGGATTCCAAGCCACCTGGATACAAAAAGCAGAGGACATTATTCATCGTTGTGAGCCGGGTTAAAAAAAATATCATGCCAGTGTTCATAATTCTTTTAACAAAGCAAGCATCAACAAATAATCAGACATTTCAAGTTTTAAGACCAAGAAAATGTAATAAATTTTCTAGCAATCATTAAAACCGCATCTCATCCTTGAATTGTTTTTAAACCCTTAACGCGAATGTGGGCGATGTTTACCTACTAGATTCACAGCACGTGAATTATTGATTTTTTACCAATCCTTATCATGTATTGGGACTCGTTTGGTTTCCACGGCTATCACAAACAAATCAACATTTTCACACCCAAAGAAGCACGGTATAAAACATCTTATCACTATGAAATTTGACACACATTTTATTACTAATAATGGTAAATCTTAAATGTCCAAAGAAGGCAATTTTTCTTTTGATTTACATTTCTCATGTTACAAAATACATTTTGTACATAAATACTACACTCGTACTGAGAAAAATACCAGTTTATTTTTGACAAACAATTGTGTCTATAGTTGTCTTTGAGATGCCAAGGTTATCAATTAAAAAATGTTGGCACGTGGTTGGGATGTTGCGTCTGAAACAGCGACAAAGAGTGTTTCAAGACAGTTTAGCTGTCGCCATTCCACCATAGAGAGGTTAAATCGTCCGCGTCTCGAGACCGGTACCGTTGATGACCGCCCAAGAACAGGATAGCCAAGGGTGATAACTGCTGCACAAAATTACCAAAGAGAGGACAAAGGAGGGAGGAGAGAGAGAGAATTGAGGGAGGGAGGGAGAAAGAAAGACAGCAGGGTAACCCTTTCTGCTACGAATAAAAACCATAAGTATAAGTTGAAACAAGAACAGTCACCCCTAAACGATGACGGAAAGGTAGCAAACAGCAAGTGAAACATGCCACAAACCTGTTACAACAGAAGGTTGAGAAGGCATAGATTTGGTATGCATCAACTTTGGCCTCTGATGCTGCAACAAACTCTTTCTGCGCACAAAGGCTCGAATCACGCTGGCACCAGTTAGCGTCTCACTGAAATGGTTGTAAATAGGCGACTTGGTCTTGGATTCTAGTCGCTTTAGCTGACGAGAAGAGGCTATGAAGAAACGCTGAAAGATTGACACACACACACACACATACATATATGATGAATTATAAGTGCATATGTGTCATTATTAAACACATGAATGTGTTTGTCATAAATAAAAAGAATAAATTCACTCGGGACAACAACATTTTTCCTTCTCTTTTGATAGGTAAGTTAGCGAGAAATAAATAAGGTATCTCAAATACATTTTCCATTGGCTGACATAGCAAAACAATTGGTCTTCCTAAAACAGAACAGAACAGAACAAAAAAACAAAAATGCATGATTGATAGTTTTCATCCAATGCGTTCACATAAATGGTAGCAAAAAACTAAAATGTACCCAAATTTAAAAAAAAAAAAAAATTTTTAAATCACGAACACAGCGTCGAAAAACCTGTACCTCTTAGTTTCTTCTGCCCGAAAGATTAGGTCATGTTGACGAGGTCAGCTAGTGAGAAGGCAACGCAAGCCAAACCTGTGGGCAGTTGCGGAAATACCAATTAAATGACCATATTATACTGTTCTTTTTTCACCATATTTATTTGTCTGAATGTCACAAGTGTGTAGTCACCAAGTGTGAACTGAGTATTTTTCCATTGTGCGCAAAAATCATACCCAGGACATCGTTCATTATTACGCAAGAAAAAGTTCAAAAGTTGGTCTGGAAAATTGAATATATAATTGTGGACGATATATGAATTATAAATTTAAACTTCAAAATCTCTGTGATATAAGCCACCTTGACAGACACAGAGAGAGAGAGAGAGAGAGAGAGAGAGAGAGAGAGAGAGAGAGAGAGAGAGAGAGAGAGAGAGAGAGAGAGAGAGAGAGAGAGAGAGACAGAGAGACAGACAGACAGAGGACAGACAGAGAGAGAGACAGGGAGGGAGACAGGAGACAGACAGGGAGGGAGGGAGGGAGAGAGAGGGAGAGAGACAAGGGAGGAAGAGAGCGAGAGATCAGAGAGAGAGAGAGAGAGAGAGAGAGAGAGAGAGTGCGTGTGTGTGTGTGTACATGCGACATGCATTGTTTATCTGTCAATCGAGAAAATAGTATTATCAAAATTGACTCATATTATGCATAATATTATATTCCTACTGATTACCCATTCACACATTAGGCCATACTAGCAAGTCTATGTGTGCTGTGTGGTATATGTATGTGTGCTTATGTGTGTGTTGTGAGACACAGACAGAAGAGGAGAAAGAGAGAGAGAGAGAGAGAGAGAGAGAGAGAGAGAGAGAGAGAGAGAGAGAGAGAGAGAGAGAGAGAGAGAGAGAGAGAGAGAGACAGACAGACAGACAGACAGACAGACAGACAGACAGACAGACAGAGACAGAGACAGAGACAGACAGAGAGAGAGAGAGAGAGAGAGAGAGAGACAGACAGACAGACAGACAGAAAGAGACAGAGAGAGACAGAGAGAGACAGAGACAGAGAGAGAGAGAGATAAAGAGAGACAGAGAGACAGAGAGAGAGAGAGAGAGAGAGAGAGAGAGAGAGAGAGAGAGAGAGAGAGAGAGAGAGAGAGAGAGAGAGAGAGAGAGAGAGAGAGAGAGAGAGAGAGAGAGAGAGAGAGAGAGAGAGAGAGAGAAAATGATAGTACTTGTCGATATACATTGTTTTCGATCGACAATAAAGAATATCAAAGTTGCCTCAAGCACTTAATATTATTTTCCATTGAGGATCCATTCGCAATAACATTTTGTGTAGGTGTATGTGTGCGTGTGTAATGTGTGTGTGTGAGAGAGAGGGAGAGAGAGAGAGAGAGAGAGAGAGAGAGAGAGAGAGAGAGAGAGAGAGAGAGAGGGAGAGAGAGAGAGAGAGAGGAGAGAGAGAGAGAGAGAGAGAGAGAGAGAGAGAGAGAGAGAGAGAGAGAGAGAGAGAGAGAGAGAGAGAGAGAGAGAGACACAGACAGACAGAGACAGAGACAGAGAGAGATATTATAGGGCAGGATACATTTTTAGCTAACTATCGATCGATTTTATACAATTTGCCCAATACCATTTGTACTCTAGATGTTTTTAAACATGCAAATAATTGTAATTGACTTCATGTATTCAACAGAAAGAAGGTAAACTGTTTTTACTATTGTCGAAAATGATAGACTCAATCATGCATGTCATGTCAGAAAATGGGAAGGAAAGGACTGTGAACAAATGAATAAAACTGTATTTCATGTTGGAAAAAGTGGGTGGGGTTCGAAAAAATTCATAACTCCAAAATTGACGATGACACCTAAATGAATTTAGTACAGACTGATAGAGGAATCTTTGCTCTTGCAATTAAACTTTGTTTGACGGCTGTATAAAGTTCCCGTTTTTTATAATAAGACCCTAATTGCTGATAAAGCCTACTCAGTTTTTAAAATATACCCACTCCACAAAAAGGTACACTACACAAAAGCCACAAATGATAGGAGTACCGGATTTTCACAAACACAAGAGCAGATGTTAAGCGTTTGAGTGAAAACAAAAATTAAGCCGGAAAAGGGTTTTATGCCTTAATTAGAATGGGTTGAAGTTGTGCAATTTTTTTGCGCATTTCGGTAGCGGTGCTGATCATTACCCAAGGGACCTATTGGCGCTAGCAGACGCTTGTCAGACGGCCGTGCGCCGGTAATTTATCACCTGTACCTGACTACCACTAAGAGGTCGGGTTTTGTGTTAAGAATTCGACGCTATGCGAAATAACAAAGCTGCCAACTTTTTCAAATGGAAAACAGACTCTATCTGCCAGAACTAATTCTAATTTTCACAACGGCCCATAATATTCCGAGAAAACGTTGATAATTATTTAACATAAAAATAACTAAAAGTTTGCCAATTGCTTGACTTTCAGGCAAAATGTGATGGTGATAGGTTTTGCAAACTCAAAATGGCATCTCCGCACTTTCAATTCCGTCACTCTGTCCGAGTCACTGCCTTTTGCTTGGGACGCATTCTTTTCTTATTTTTGTTGTTGTTAACATTCACATAAGTTATTTTCAAGGTAAATGTAAACAAAAAAAAACAACAACTTACTAAAAATATGTTTTTCACAAACTGGTTGGCAACTGTGAAATAATCTTTTTTTTAAAACGTCAGAATGGAAACAACTTCTTCCTGTGATACGTACAGATGAAAGTAATAAAACAAAAAAGAAGAAAAATCAGTGCCGTCAGTGTGGGCACCGTAAATTGTCACACCCGGCATTCCAATATCTTTAGAGAAAGGAGTACAGACCATCATCAGGCTTAGCTCGATGCAACAGGAGTCACACATGTTGTCAAAGTGAGCAAATAGGGTAAATTTTCTTGGCCAAGGAAAAACGCCCCGAACTGCCTAAAGTGGGACCCTAACCAAGCACCTCTGGGTCACACTGCAATGCTAAAGCCATGCGGCCATCTCGTCCCCCAGATAATAGTAAGAGATCCATTTTCTTAAGACATCAATGTACGTAGGTCAAACTAAAATTCAAGCCCGTGACCTCAGTCAGTCTCACGCGCAACTGCATCAAGATCATCCTTCCCACCTTGTGCTGCATTGAGTTTTCTCTTTCACCATATTGTCGTCCTTCAAATTGCTGCTGAAAATAGTAATAGTAGGGAAATCGCACCCGTTATAGTAAAGGGACCAGTGGTTACCTGAACGAAAAAGTACAAGATCCCCATGGGTATTATAAATCCGATGAAGATGGGGATGTTGAAGGAAATGATGAAGAAACTGGCAAAGACAAGCATCACACAGTCGAGCCACATGAGGAATGTTATCGGCAGCTCTCATCCACCTCCGTCAGATCTTTGGAGAAGCGATTCAAAATGCGACCCACAGGAGTCGTGTCGAAGAAAGGACATGGGCGCGTGTAGGACCCGCGACAGCATGTTGGCGTGAAGGGCACGAGAGGCATACACACAGCGGAGGCTTTCTATCAAAGAAAATAGAATAACCGCAACAGCTGGGGACGAAAAAGAAAACATTTTTTTCATTAAAATTAACTTCCCATAACTCATGTAAACAGCAATTGGTTTCACATCTTCTGACCATGCATCCGCTTGTCATTCCTGTTTGCAGACACATATTCGTTCAATCGAGCAAAGCTTGCACGGAAAGCTAAAACAAGATTGTTGTTGTCCCCAACACAAAATGCATCTACCAGTCTAGGAAAGAGAAGATCTAGATCTCAATGATATTAAAAAGTCACTCTTGGCCCACAAAAAAAAAACCCTCAACAAACGAGAGAAAAGGATTTCTTACACACACGCATGTAATTTGAAATAGAATCACTGGATAAACTTTGCTGACAAGCTCATTTGCACAATTTTCTTGTCAATGCCATGCAGTAATTTGAAATAGAGGTAATGGCTAAACTTTACTGACAGGCTCATTTGCACAATTTCTTTGTCAATGCAGTGACCTTGCATCTTTATGAAGCAAAATTGAGTAAAAATGTGACAACCAAAATCATTAGAAGGGATCCCGATGAAAATTCAAGTGTCCACCAATTGCATTATCCCTCCTTCTGAATGTACAAGTTTAATTCTGGATAAAATCGAATTACCGAATTGATAACTTACTTTTAGTTTTTTTAAGCAATCGAGGAATATCAACACATTATTTTTATTTTTTTTCATTTATACCTCCTCTACTGTAAGATGTTATCCTCATAATTGTTAAAAGTTTTGTGGCAGTTTTCTACAAAGTCTTCTTTACATCCCTTTTTAGACTGACAAATGCATACAATATAATATCTCTAAGTTGAATACGCAACTGCTTTCAACCTTCTCAGTGTTTTCTTGGTGTTGACACAATTGCATCCTGCGCATATAGATATTACAGAGACAAAAAAAAGTCAATGATAACGGCTTATTTATATTATTAAAAGAATGATTGGTGAAAATAACATTTGATGATGAAATGACGCTGGAACTGGATGACAAACTCAGATGGGAATACAAAACTCACCTCACCTCAGCTCACTACGACAAAATGACCTCGACACTTACTTTGAACCAGCCCGAAGACACCGTAGATGGCAACGTAGAAATTATTTTTATCCATTCTTTCGCTGCTGTTTGCCGGGTACATGGTAAAATTGCCGAGGTCTCACGTCATCTGTCCACTTGCTGAGCCAAACCAGGGAGGCCAGATCACCACCGATGTAAAAAGCATAACAAATAATCAAGCAGATGACAAATATGTAGACGACAGACTTGGCATACGATTTCACCACTGGCCATTTAACCTGAAACGAGAAGAAAATTGACCTATTGATTCCAAGCAGTCATTGAAAAAAAAACAAAATGGATTCGCCATGTGCTTTGATCTCATGGCGAATTAAGAGAATAAGGATATATGAAAAACGTGAAAGTTAAAAGGAAAGAAATAGGGCCTGCCGGCAGCTACCGCCAACTGCTTACGACAAAAGAATAGAAAAAATTTGTGGCCTTTGCACCAAATTAACTATTTATTGACAAACCAATCCCATACATTTCTTTAGAAGACAAAAGATAAAAGAGTTGAAAGTTCATAATTCTGTAGGGTGATGAAATCTGGGATTACAGAATCACCTTTTGATGCGGTGTTCTTTGTGACATTTTGGCTCAGTGTTGAGAAAAATGTATGACCCAGTGCCAGGAAACCTGACTATGTGAATTGTCAATAATGTAAATTTAGCTGAGGATGCAACATAGATCAGATATCTACGTGCACGCATTGGTTTGTCCATAAGCACCTTCTGACAACTTTGGTTAAGTATCACGCCAACGTTCATGTTTGTGAGGGGAAGCTTGGTGTTAATGAAGACCCTAGCAATTTATTAAATGGATGTTAGCGAATGTATGCATACGATGCTAAAAAAATCAAGATGGTGTGAAATAGTAGAGGAAGAGAGAAATGGAGAGGAATGGCCTTCCTGGGAAAGAGCCAGAAGAGCAGCCAAGGATAGAGAAAATTGTCGAGAACATCTTCAGGTCTTGGCAGAAAGAATGGAGGTTAACGTAAGACATGCATACGTAAGATCGTCATCGTCATTTAACTTTAAAATTTAACGCCAAGTTTTCAATCATGCACCTGTACATTTTTTAAATAACTGCTCGATATGTTAATGACACACGTATGAAAATGAGACCAAGCATTTGTGAGAACCTAATCAAACTGTTCTCATATTGAGTTTTAAATTGATCAATCATCTTTATTAATCCTTTAAAAAAAAAAAATTATAGTTGTGTTATCACAATTTCCGTTTGAAAAAATAAAAGAATACATCAATGCATTTAAATTAAAAACAAATTTCACTTAAGTTAATCATTGGATGTATAGATTTTAGGAGAAATATATATAAAGATACAAAGGTGAGTAAATAGATAGTGCGGTGAAACAATACACATAAAAAACAATTATAGACAAATCAGTTTAGCTTCATACACATTCATTAACTTATCATAAATCATTCATTCACCATCCATCAATTTCCACTTCTTAAACATTGTAAGCAAAAGGCTATTATGCTTTCAAAGTTAAGTATGGTCAAACTTTCATATGGCGCTTGGAAGAAAAGTTCTAAAATATCTTTCAGTGCGGGACTTTAAATGTATAAGTCGACCGCTTCTACTATTTGTTTTGGGTATGGGATAAAGAGTTAGCCATTTATAGCTTTTGAAGAAAATATTTGAACTTATCTAAAGATAAAAATGGATCTATTCTATAGTCCGTATCCCTGCACAAGTGCAGGCTCACAGACTGTATATCATTTATTCCCCAGCAGGCCATTTCATTCAAAGTCATTCAACTTCCTGAGGAGCTTCAAGCACTAACACTCTGACAAGATCTTTCTCTACATATAGCAGGGTGCTCCTTCACACCTGAGTCAAATGAGGAAAGTAGACTCAAGTACCTTTCTTGTAATAACGATGTGGAAAACTCCCAACTATGCCAGCCTTGGGTTTTGAACCAATGTCGTCGTGAATACAAGCTCACAATACTACAGCTCATAATTAGCTACAACGCATCCTTTCTGGCTGTACATTCTTCCAAAGGTGTCTATTGTAACTGAATCATGTCGGTTTTGGATTTTGCGTATGCATAATCATTAGTTACAAAACAGGCTGTATTCTTTCATACTTTCTCAATTTCAATTCTGGTTTTTTTGTAGTCAAGAAAGTGCAACTAAACTAGAGACACAATGCAGTTATTGCAACTGAAATGACTCAGCAAACAATAAGCATATGTGTTTTGTATTTATATCATTATCATCAAATTAGTGTGGTATGTTTTTGTGTAAACATGTTACTGTTAGAATGTAGATTGAAAGTGAGGAATGACAAATTATTGGTCTTTGTGAATTCGTGTTTTTGATGAGATAAAACGCTTCCATGATACCACTTGTCTGAGCTGTGTAAAACCAAACGAATAATTGCCAGTTGATGGACAATAAAGATTAGTATTATTATCATGCTGAGAAATTTAAATCGGCAACTCAAATTTCACTTCAACTTTTTTCTTTAAAACAAAAAATAAACTTGCTATGTTTCACACGTTGAGGACTCATGGCTCTGCTCTATAAGTCCTATGTTTCATCACGAGATTGTTTCCTAAAACAAAAAACCAGTAGGGATACTTACTGTACAAGTCATGGCTCTGCTCTATATAAGTCCTACGATGTTTCTAATAATCATTGGATACTTACTTGGGAACTTTGTACACCGATTGGATCTACTGTACGAGATCTTTCTAATAATCATTAGATACTTACTGCCAACTTTGTCCTAATAATCATTGGATACTTATACATGCATGCTTTCTAATAATATTGGATGATTGGATAATCATTGGATACTTACTGTACCAACTTTGTACATGCCTTTCTTATAATGATTGGATACTTACTGTACCAACTTTGTACATGCCTTTTCTCTAATAATCATTGGATACTTACTGTACCAACTTTGTACATACCTTTCTAATAATCATTGGATACTTACTTTTCCAACTTTGTACATGCTTTCTAATAATCATTGGATACCCTTCCTGCCATCCAACTTTAAAACATGCCTAACATTGCAATGAAAAGATACTTATAAAATGCATTGGATACTTACTGTACCAACTTTGTACATGCCTTTCTAATAATCATTAGATACTTACTGTACCAACTTTGTACATGCCTTTCTAATAATCATTGGATACTTACTGTACCAACTTTGTACATGCCTTTCTAATAATCATTGGATACTTACTGTACCAACTTTGTACATGCCTCTTAGTCTGTCAATAATCATTGGGATAACTGATCAGTTAAACTTTGTACATGCCTTTCTAATAATCATTGGATACTTATGTGACACCAACTTTGTACAAAAATTCTAATAATCATTGGACCTTTGGGAAATCTCCAACTTTTAATTCCTTGGGTGGAAGGAGCAAAGCTTCAATAATGATTGGATCTTCTGTTTCTGAAATTCTTCTCAATCTTTATTCATGCCTTGGGAGTAATAAAATAAATTGGAAATTTTTTGTAAAACCCTTTCTAAAATGACAATACTCTAAAAAAAAACTGGTAAAAATCCATAAATAATCATTGGAAACTAAGAAAGTATTTTCACAACACTCCTTTCATTGGAAAAAAAATCTTAAAAATAAAAAGAACTTTCACATGCTTGTGACATAACAACTGGGATAATAATTATTGTTCCTTGCAAAAAAAGTTTATTTGTTTCTTTAATTTTTTCTCCCATCTTTTTGGTTGTGGTGATCTCACGGAAACAGCAAGATAACAGCAAGCTTAGTAAGAGGAAAGATTCCTTCCTGCCATCGATAGCAAACACTCAAGGCAAAACTAAACAAAACATAAGAAAGTGTTACTAACATTACAATGAAAAGATACCTTATCAAATTCAAATTTGCATAAAATTGTTCCAGGATAAAAGAAGTACTCTTTAGCTATCCATAGATGGAAAACAAGCAAAAAATTTAAAAAAATGGCAGGCCTCTTTACCAAAAAATCGTGTGTTCCCCCACTCTCCCAGGTTGAACATTTTCAAGCAATTTGTTTTTATAGTAAAATCTATCCCACTTACCCAGGTGAGTAGGTGATCGGCACCAGTCTCATCGGAGACGGACCATATAAAGCATACACTTTGTATACAAAGATCCCTTGGCTGTTTACAGGAAAGCAGCCCAGGGGTATAAAAAAAAATCTACCTATTGAGATCACCTTATTGGGACCTTTAAAATGTCCAAAAAAAAGGGAAAAAATGTGAAGGAACTTGACGTGGAAATAGAGAAGAAGAAGACATCATGTAAAACTTACAATCTTCTGATTACTCAAGTCTGTCTTCATTACCCTGCAGTTGGGATAAACTGATCAGTTAAGATTCACAGAATATAATGAAATAGTCAACACTTCCCGTTGGTCATCACTATGATGTGACAGTGTGTGAGATAGCCAAATGATGCCATTGAACTCACCAAGACTCTAGCCTGGGAAAAAAGTTTACAAATATAATTCCTACATTGGAAAGATGTAGCCTTCAGAAATATCATTTTCCCTCAACTTTTTTTCTTTCTTCCATTAAATTGAATTATTATACCCTGTCCACATCTGGAAGAGTGGGAAATAAGAAAAATAAATTCAAAATTTTTTAAAACCCAAATACAATAGCTCTGAAAAAAAAAGAGTTTTTGTTTGTTTGTTTCATTGAAAATCAGTGATAACAGAGTTGAAACTAAGAAAGTTTTTTTTGTTTGGAAAAAATCTTAAAAATGAAAAAGAACTTTCACATGCTTGTGACATAACAACTGGGATAATAATTATTGTTCAGAGTGAAAAAAATGTTTATTTGTTTCTTTAATTGAAATTTCTCCCATCCACCATTGTGGTGATCTCACGAAAACAGCAAGATTTTTGAGAAGCAAAATAGTCCAAGAGGAAAGATGCTGACAAATTGTTCCAGCACCATCCAAGCACCCACTAAGGCAAAAGCAATGGCGCCATAAGAAAGTGAAATAAGATTTTTATTTGTGGTTGATGAAATGTACCTTATCCACAACACACAACAGTTTGCTGAAATTGTTTGTTTGGATTCAAAATTTACCCAATTTGTAGCTATCCATAGATGGAAAAGAGTTTTTGTTTGATTCGGGAAAAAAAAATGGCAGGCCTATTTATCACAGTCGTGTGTTCTGGAAATTTACCCGGCAGGTTGAACATTTTTTCAATTTGTTTTTATAGAAATTTACCCCCCCCATCCTGAGTCAGAGTGGAATAAGCACAGTTTGTTTGGAGACATTGAAATTTAAATCCTCCACCATGTGCGGTGATATCAGGTGAAATAAAAGTTTTTGTTTGTTTGTTTGAAAGCAAGATCCCAGGGGTAAATCAGAGGGAAAAAATCCTACCAAAAGCCCCAGATCAAAGTTGTGGATTAGATAAAATGTCCAAAAAAAGGGAGAAAAAATGTGATGAGGACTGAAGAGTGCCAGTGGAAAGAGAGAGTGAAGAAAGACATCATGTGAAATTTACACTCTTCATCATTACTCAAAGCTGAAATAAGTTTCATTACCCTGAAGCAGGTACTGAGTGATAAACTGAGTGAAGCGCCCTTGTGAGACAGAAGTTTTTCATAATGTCCATATTCAGACACTTCCCCGTTGGTCATCACTATGATGTGGTCAGTGGTGGCAGCCAGTGTGATGCCATGAGTGAAATAAGACTTTTGTTTGTTTGTTTGAAAAGATCAAACCAAATTGATACAAATGAAAAGAAAGAAATAGAATATCATTTTCCCTCAACTTTTTTCTTCTTCCATTAAATTGAATTATTATACCCTGTCCACTAGGTGCAGATGATATCAGAGTGAAATAAGAGTTTTTGTTTGTTTGTTTCATTGAAATTTACCCAATCCACCATATGCAGTGATATCAGAGTGAAATAAGAGTTTTTGTTTGTTTGTTTCATTGAAATTTACCCAATCCACCATGTGCAGTGATATCAGAGTGAAATAAGAGTTTTTGTTTGTTTGTTTCATTGAAATTTACCCAATCCACCATGTGCAGTGATATCAGAGTGAAATAAGAGTTTTTGTTTGTTTCATTGAAATTTACCCAATCCACCATATGCAGTGATATCAGAGTGAAATAAGAGTTTTGTTTGTTTCATTGAAATTTACCCAATCCACCATGTGCAGTGATATCAGAGTGAAATAAGAGTTTTTGTTTGTTTTTCATTGAAATTTACCCAATCCACCATATGCAGTGATATCAGAGTGAAATAAGAGTTTTTGTTTGTTTCATTGAAATTTACCCAATCCACCATGTGCAGTGATATCAGAGTGAAATAAGAGTTTTGTTTGGATGTTTCATTGAAATTTACTCAATCCACCATATGCAGTGATATCAGAGTGAAATAAGAGTTTTTGTTTGTTTGTTTCATTGAAATTTACCCCATCCACCATGTGCAGTGATATCAGAGTGAAATAAGAGTTTTTGTTTGTTTGTTTCATTGAAATTTACCCAATCCACCATGTGCAGTGATATCAGAGTGAAATAAGAGTTTTTGTTTGTTTGTTTCATTGAAATTTACCCCATCCATCATGTGCAGTGATGTCAGAGTGAAATAAGAGTTTTTGTTTGTTTGTTTGTTTCATTGAAATTTACCCCATCCACCATGTGCAGTGATATCAGAGTGAAATAAGAGTTTTTGTTTGTTTGTTTGTTTCATTGAAATTTACCCTATCCACCATGTGCGATGATATCAGGATGAAATAAGAGTTTTTGTTTGTTTGTTTCATTGAAAAAATCCACCATATGCAGTGATATCATGTGAAATAAGAGTTTTTGTTTGGGAAAAGAAAGAAATAGGAGTGAAATAAGCAGTTTGCCTGAAATAACCATCTGCATGAAATAAGAGAAAACATTGAAATTTACAATCCACCATATTCAAGAAAGAGAGAAAAGAAAGAAATAGTTTCATTGAGCATGCCTGCAAACCATCTGCATGATATCAGAAAATAAGACAGTTGTTTGTTTGATAAAATATTCCAAGAAATCAGAGAAAAGAAAGAAATAGGACCTACCAGCAGTGCCTGCTAACCATCTGCATGAAATAAGAGAAAACAGCAAGATAAAATATTCAAGAAAGAGAGAAAAGAAAGAAATAGGGACCTACCAGCAGTGCCTGCTAACCATCTGCATGAAATAAGAGAAAACAGCAAGATAAAATATGCAAGAAAGAGGGAAAGGAAAGAAGTAGGATCTACCAGACCTCCCATCTTTGTTCCTTTATCAACTTCCATTCTACCTCCCAGTGTATGGGGTTAGATGCCCCGTATGATCTTTCTCCAGACTAGCCTGTCCTGACCTTTTCTATTTCCTTCTGTGTAGGTTAAATTTCTTTGCTTTAGTGCCTCTTTCATATATTCTTCCCCCTTTCTCCAGGGTCTGCCTTTTGGTCTTTTGCCCTTGGTTTTAGCATTGTGTGTATACTGATTTAGCTATTCTCTTATCCGTCATTCTGTTTAACAGCCCAAGCCATCTAAGTTGATTTACTAATCTTAGTTTTAATGCCATCTGTTTCAACTTGAGTTTTGTAATAGATAAACACGGGTGTACCAAAGCATTGCTCTTATCTTCTTTCACAGATCTTCTCTTTGTTTTACGGGCATTTTCATAAAGTTTTAAAAAGATTTTTAAAACTCAAAATTACCTCATTTGTGTCAATATCACTAATTTTGAGAAGATGAGAGAGAGAGAGAGAGGGAGGAGAGAGAGAGAGACAGAGAAAGAGACAGAGAGAGAGAGAGAGAGAGGAGAGAGAGAGAGAGAGAGAGAGAGAGAGAGAGAGAGAGAGAGAGAGAGAGAGAGAGAGAGACAGAGACAGAGAAAGAGAGAGAGAGAGACCAGAGAGAGAGAGAGAGGACAGACAGACGGACAGACAGACAGAGAGACAGAGAGACAGAGAGAAAGAGAATCAGACAGACAGACAGACAGACAGAGACACTGAGGGAGAGAAGAGAGAGAGACTGAGAGAGAAAAAAAAGGGACAGGATTCGAAAACATGTATATTATATAGACTTACCTACAAAATCACCCTCTTCATCCCGTAGTTTACAATATGAAAGATCAACAAGCACAACATAAAAGCAACAATAAAAACCCAACAAAACAAAAAGTTCCAACAAGATTCAATGAAGAAGATTGAGTACTGAAGGACAGAAACCCTCAAAAGTTGAGTTGGTCAGTTCTTATGATGAGCAAAAAGAAACTCATCTGTGAATTTTTTCATGACCTAGGTTTTTTGTAATTTTTAAAACCTGGTATACATTCATTTTTATTCAGGCTGCATGTGCATGACTAAATTTCATTTACCAATCTAATAAATAATTGCATCTATTTGAGCCTCTTACTCAATAACTTTTCAGGCATTTTGAAAACTTACCTTTCCTGCCAAGAGACCAGAGTCGGACATGACCTGCTCAAAATGTGTTTGCCAACGTGGGAGTCCACTGCACTCAGCGGGTCATCCAGCAAATAAATGTCTGCATGGGCATACACAGCCCTTGCTAGGAAACTCTTTTGCTTCTGACCGCCAGAGAGATTGATGCCCTGCGTCCAAAAGAACAGAAAAGATCATTTGAATCCTTTCTACCATGGCAACCATGGCACTTTTTAAGTCGCATTAAAATAACACTATCCTTTACCATGGCAAAAGTCGGCACTAAAAATAACACTATCTTTTACCATGGCAAAAGTCGGCACTAAAAATAACACTATCCTTTACCATGGCAAAAGTCGGCACTAAAAATAACACTATCTTTTACCATGGCAAAAGTTGCACTAAAAATAATACTATCCTTTACCATGGCAAAAGTCGGCACTAAATATAACACTATCTTTTACCATGGCAAAATTTGGCACTAAAAATAATACTTTCCTTTAGATGGCAAAAATCGCACTAAAAATAACATTATCCTTTACCATGGCAAAAGTTGGCACTAAAAATAATACTATCATTTACCATGGCAAAAGTTGGCACTAAAAAGTAACACTATCCTTTACCATGGCAATCAACCTTGGTTTACATGTTGTGTCAGAGGTGCAACACTTTTGATTTACTCTATACTCAAATTAAAGATAGAGATGGATTTAAAGTTTGTATCTCACACAAGTGCAGGCTCACCGACTGTATATCATTTATCCCCAGCAGGCCATTTCATTCAAACTTCCTTCTCAACTCCCTGGGGAGCATGCAGTACACAAGCCTGTAACACTCTGACAAAAACTTTCTCTAGCTATAGCCAGGAAATTTTGCCTGAACTGAAAATTGGAATTCGGGCCACTTGGGTGGTAGTCAGACCCTCTACCGACTGAGCTACCGGCGCCTCATATTCATATGACGCAGTCAAACAGAAGCTACGAAGATAAACAATATTTCAGGCAACTACCACTGGCGCCTCATATTCATATGAAGCAGTCAAACAAAAGCTACGTAGATAAATAATATTTCAGGGAATTACCACCCGTGCCTCATATTCATATGAAGCAGTCAAACAGAAGCTAGAGATAAATAATATTTCAGGCAATTACCACCCGTGCCTCATATTCATATGAAGCAGTCAAACAGAAGCTATGTAGATAAATAATATTTCAGGCAACTACCACTGGCGCCTCATATTCATATGAAGCAGTCAAACAGAAGCTATGTAGATAAATAATATTTCAGGCAACTACCACTGGCACCTCATATTCATATGAAGCAGTCAAACAGAAGCTATGTAGATAAATAATATTTCAGGCAACTACCACTGGCACCTCATATTCATATGAAGCAGTCAAACAGAAGATAAATAATATTTCAGGCAACTAAATAATTCATATGAAGCAGTCAAACAGAAGCTATGTAGATAAATAATATTTCAGGCAACTACCACTGGCACCTCATATTCATATGAAGCAGTCAAACAGAAGCTATGTAGATAAATAATATTTCAGGCAACTACCACTGGCGCCTCATATTCATATGAAGCAGTCAAACAGAAGCTATGTAGATAAATAATATTTCAGGCAACTACCACTGGCGCCTCATATTCATATGAAGCAGTCAAACAGAAGCTACGTAGATAAACAATATTTCAGGGAATTACCACTCAAAAAAAGAAAACAAAAAGAACCTGTCCTTACCCTTTCCCCGATCTCAGTCTGGTCTTTAGCAGGCAAGACGTCCAAGTCTGTCTGAAGAGCGCACGCCTCAATACATTGTTTGTAGAAAGGCTCATCGTAAGGCTTACCAAACAAAATGTTATTTCTCACAGTGTCATTCTGTATCCAGGCTTGCTGGGGAACGTAGGATACCATGCCCTGGAAGAGTGGGGGAAAAAGTCAATGATTAATTTTACAATGATGAGTGCTTAAGGAGAATTGACTTTGACGTCATTAAGTTTAACCAAGATTAGTTGCGAGGACAGATTTTTCAACTTTTTCTGAACTCAATGAAAGCTATTTTATTTACAGATTCATGAAATGGGTTGAATTGTTTGTTTCATTGAAATTTACCTCATCCACCAAATGTGGCGATCTCAAGGTGAATCAAGGTGGAAATAACAAGATGAAAGATAAGGAAGAGTAAAAGAGTGAACTGAAAAGAAAGAAGTTGGACGTATCAGCAGCGCCCACCAAATGCCTACTGAAATGGGTTGAAAGGAGGACTCTTGAAGTCATCTGTATATCAAGATTTTGCGACCCAGAAGGGACATTGGAGTTCATCTTTTGTCTTTACCTACAAAATAATTTCTGAACGCGATTTTGCCGTTAAAATCTCCTGAAGAAGCCTGTATCATTCACACCATTCAGTGTTTTTCTAAGGAGAGTGGTTGATTGGTAAGAGACAAAATTTGCTTCAAATTCATAAAACTAGAGGAAAAGATAGTGACTTACCATGACCTCACTTTTTTTTGTAATTTTACTACAACACAATTGGACTCTAAAGACACACCAGTCAATCTATTATTTTTCTTTTGTGAAATTATTTCAGGTCACTCAGTTTACACCTCAACCTTTTTTTGTAGATTTTACTAGAAAAACTCGAGAAATTTTCAACCCTCAGGCCTTGAACCCACAACCTTTTTGGTTGGTGTCCGACGCCCTGCCCGCCTCTGGAAAACCGTCCTCACGCATGATGACAGAAGAACATATAATTTTCCATACATTTACTTACATTAATGACGACATCTCCAGAGAGTTTTTTAATCTCTCCTAGCATGGCTGACAAGAGTGAGGACTTGCCAGATCCCACTGTGCCCACCACAGCCACCAAACTGTCATCTTCAATGGTCACGTTAATTCTGGGGAAGAAACATATATAAAGTCAAGTCGTCAAGTAAGCTCCATACTCAAGAGATGAGCGTAGGCGAATCAGGAGTAGAGTCCTGAATTTCTCTCAGCATACATCATAGTATGCTGCCTTCACTTTCATCCGCGTCTGAATGGACCTGGCTGCCCATTTCGCTGCTGGGTCGACAGCAGGGCCAGAAAAATTTGCCCGGACTGGGTTTCGAACTCGGGTCTCCCGCATGGTTGTCTGACACTCTACCGACAGAGCTACCGGCGCCTCGATAAACGTAACAAAACTTTAAATCAAAAGGGTGTACATTCATACATTTAAAATCTTATCCAATTTATCAGAATCAGAATCCTTTTGTTTGTCTCTGAACAGAGAAATTTGGTATGGACAGGGCGACACGACAACATATTTTAGAGGCGTTGTAGCATGAGCTTGTAACCACGACAACGACACTAGTTCGAGCCCTGCGGCTGGCACAGGTGAGGGGTTTTTTCACAACGTTATACTCTTAGGAAAGGTACTTCACTCTTCTTTCCTCATTTGTTTCAGGTGTGACTGAGAACCGAGCCACAGGTAAGGCATAGAAAGATCTTGTCAGAGTGTCAGTACAAAAACCTTAACAAGCTTGTGTACCCCAGGAGTTGGGGGAGGACTTTGAATAAAATGGTCTGCTAGGGGAATGGATGATGTAGAGTCCGGGAGCCTGCACTTGCGCAACGATACAGGCTATAAATCCATCTTCATCTTTTCCTCTTTTTCTTTTTTTTTATTTAAAAGAAAAAAGAGATAGTAATTGTACATAACCATAAAATACATAACACACAAGCTTGTACAGGTGGTGTACTCATTGATGAAACGCATTCCAGCTCAACAGTGAGCAATGCATTCAATCAAAATCAAAGTCGTGCGATCTCTAACAAATGGTAATACCCGAAATGGCACGTATTTGTACAGGTGTACTCATGGATGAAACACATTCCAGCTCAACAGTGAGAAATGCATTCAATCAAAATCAAAGTCGTATGTTCTCTAACAAATGGTTATACCCGAAATGGCAAGTATTTGTACTGGTGTAATCATGGATGAAATCACATTCCAGCAACAAATGGCAGAAATGATGAAACATTTGAGAAATGCATTCAATCAAAATCAAAGTCGTGTGTTCTCTAACAAATGGTTATACCCGAAAGGGCACGTGTTTGTTCTGTCTTTATTGGTGGCATTGTCACTTATTGTGAACTATAATGATGTTATGATGATGGTAAGATAAGATAAGATAACCTTCATTGTCTACAAGGTATATTTCCATTTCCATCTCTCTCTTTCCATCCCCCCTCCTCTCTTTCCATCCCCCCCTCCCCTCCCCCCCCCCCCCTCTCTCTCTCTCGTAGGGATTGGTTCTACGTTCGAAGTTTCATATTTGATAACCCTTGGAACGGAGACTCTTGCTTACAGACTCAGCTGGCTCGTGGTCAGTCGTGGGTCCCTGGCGGCTTTATCCACCTTGGGCAATCGAGTGAGCCCCACTTAATTACAGTGGGTAAAAAAGGGGCTCCCAATCAATGCCAATTCTCTCAATACAATCATTTCTATCTCTCTTCCAAAGGCAACATTTCAATACATGATAGACAGAACCACAAACAAAAGAAACCAAAAACAAACAAGACTAAGGAGGGGAAGAAAATGACAGCAATGGAAAAAAAGAAAAGAGAACTTACTTTTTTAAAGTAGGCTCCACATCTGGACTCCAGCTGAAAGTGCCATCGGTGATAGTGATGGGATTGGCTGAAGACAAGAGCACAATATTGGCAACATTAAAAATAATTCTCGAACATATTTCTTTCTGGTAACATCGTGGTAAAACTAATGGACGTTGAACCTAAAGGCCAAAGTAAATGAACATTTCAAATCTCTGAATTTTGAAATGTTCATTTACAGTTGGCCTTTTAGGTTCAATCAACAACTTGATTGGATTTGATTGGATTTTACCCACATCCACAACTAAGGTGATCTCCGGGAGTTTTGGTAGGATTTTTGTTTGTTTTTGTTGTTGCAAAGACTGTCATGTAAACAGCCAAGGGATCTATTAACGTGCACAGAGCATTGAGATCTTCACATAGGACCTCCCTTTTATCGTCCTCTCCAATGGGACTAGGTGTCGATCCACCAACTCGGACGAGGGGGTGGGTTTTACTTGAAAAAAACTCTAGAAAATTTTCAACTGTCTAGATGTAGAATCTAGATCCAAAAGTAAAAATAAACAATATTAATTTATAGATCTCTACAACTAAATCTATGTAGATTAGGTTATGTCTTTGTAGTGAAGGGTTAGGCTATTCTCAAGGTCAATTCAATACATGTTCTTAAGAGAATTTCCAAAGACGCCCTAGGAAAAGATATGTTAGCCATTACATCAAAAGAGATCAATCAGGGTGTGCAATTGACTGAGCGCGCTTTTGCACACTAGGTTGAACACCATGTTGAACACATAACTTTGGCCATGATATATAAAAAAAAAAAACCCTGGACCTATCTCACAATGATAAAGAATCCTTTAAAAAATAAATCAATAAAATTTTCAACCTGTCAGGCACAAACCCATGACCTTTTGGTTGAGAGGCAGACACTTTGCCTCTGGACCACAGTCCCCACTAAATCATCTACCCTTAGAGATAGAGTTGATTTCTAACATGACCTACCCAAAAAACTTTGAAATCAAATTAAAACCTGAAAATCTCATTCCGGCTTTTCCTCCCTCAAACGGTTTATTGAATACATTGCTTTTTTTAATTTCTTTCCCCATTGTAGAGTAAGACATAATCTTCAAAGTGCACACTTTCCTGTCCCTTAGTATTATGGTCAAACTTTACATTATCCCCCCACCACTCCTGTTGATTGTAGACATCCATCAGGAAAAGAAGTTTAAGGATTGGTATCTAAAGACGGAGTTTCATTTCATGATGATGTCATTCAAACAAATTGGTCTTGATCAAATTTCTTAAATTTTTACACCCAAAGCAAGGCAAAGGGGAAAATGATGAGGAAAGATAACTCCATGCGTGCAAATAACTCTACGCTTACCAGCATTTCGGTCTCTTGTTACACATTCTTCATCCAAATCATTATGGAAAAGAAAATGGCCAAGCCTTCTGGCAGAAATCAATGCCTGTTGACAATCAAAAAGAATTTGCTGCGTAAAATGAGCTGTGTCTTCTATCTTCATTCTTCAGTGTTCGATAAAAGATGGACTTACGCTTATCTTTTGTCATAAACATACTTGATTTACATCATCTGATGTGAATTTGTCGATTCAAACTTAGGACCTCACTTGTGAGATATTTATTTGCTTTGTATCATCCATGTCACATATTTTACATGATCTAAGCATTTGGTAAACTTTAACTTCTGCTTGGGTAGGAAACCCTATGTTGATATATAAAATTGCATGATTCAAACAAGGGTGTACATACCTTGATAGCTTCACTGACGATCATAGGGGCAAAATTAATGGCATATCTCATGATGTTGAACAACGCTATGGCTTCAAAGGCAGTCTGAGAGTCAAGGTAATGGTCATCGTCCACATAGATATATGTTAAAAACAACATTAGAGACACCTGGAGGAGTCAAAATGAAAAGATAGGCAAACAATTATGGCCCTTTGTCTCAAATTTTAAGAATTTAAAGAACGGGAAATCATAGAGAGACTAAAATTCACTTGGAAATTCAGGACAATTGTGTGAAGTACAACGTTTACCTTTTCAACAGAAAACAAATTAGGACGGGTTTTGATTTGATTTGATTTTATCCACATTCACAACTAACGTGGTCTTGGGGTTTTGATAGCATTTTCCTATTTCGCCCAAACTGAAATGTAAACATCCAAGGTATCTTTAACATGCGCAGAGTGTTGTGATCTGCACACAGGGCCTCTTTTTTATTTGTCCGTCTCCGATGGGACTGGGTGTCCATCTACCTACCTGGACGAGGAAGATGGGTTTTACTTGAAAAAAAAGGTAACCTGACAGGCACAAACTCACAAACCCACGACCTTTTGTTTGAGAGGACAACGTGTCGCCTCTGGATCACCGAGCCCCCCCTCCCCCCCCCCTCACCCTTAAAGCAGTATAGACCATGTGTAATTATCTAACCATAATATACTGTGATGAATTTAAGTCGGATGGTCAGAAGAACGAAGACTTTTTTGTTCGTTTCATTGAAATTTACCCCGTCCACTGATGTGGTGATCTCAGGATTAATCAAGAGGAAACAGCAATATAAAAAATTAAGTGAAAAAAGGAAAGGAAAGAAGTAGGCCCTACCAGCAATGCCTGCCGACCGACCGCAGAACGAAGACAGCGTGGAGTAGAAAGAAAAGAACAATAGAGACACAAAGGACATAGACGGCTACACAGATTTAACATTGCAGTCAGCTGTCCATAAATCTTTGACACATACAAATAGTCAAGATTTCGTATGTAAAAGAAAGAGAAAAAAATATCCTTCAAGGTCATTACAGTCTATAGAGCCAAAGTTTATCTCAGTTTCTAGTGTACAAAGTGAAACAGGTGATTATAATAAAACCTTCTGTATAGGACGCTAGTCTAAGATAGGGTTTTTACTCCCAAGCTAGTGTTTGTACCCATTTGCACCTGAGTCGGAAAACGTGCGTTAAATGTCTATCTCAAAGTACACATCAGACTTTGTTTTCCTAGTGTTCAAACCCTGGACCTCATGATCCTAAGTCTGACAGCCTAACTACTCAGCCCCCCCAAGATTTTATATGTGACATGTTTCAAAAACATAAAATATTAAACAAGACAAATGATGTAGTGGTCTCAATGCCAAAGTTGTGTCCCAAAGAAAGACACTTGACATATTTTCCCTCATGTGAATGTATACCAGCTACCGTCGGAAATTTAAAACCCACGAAGAGCGGCAAAATTTCCTCATTCTGTTACCCCCACAAAACCCGGGCGTCAAGGACTAAAAACAAACTCTTTCGAACTTAAAATATGCTTATAAACTATTAGCTTGAGCTTTTCATTGGAATAATAATGATATGGTTAAAAACATCATGATGTATATAAATTACATCGTCAAGATAAATGTTTTATCTTCAGCTACCCATTTTCTCTTCATAGAATGCCAGTTGAGCGCTGCTCATCAAACTACGTGTGGATGTAGTTTCCATACATATGCTATTTGACATTCTCATTACAAAGTAAAGGTCATAATGGCCCACGGGTTCTCTTGAGGTACAAAAACTGACTGAATTTTCAAAATCAATGATCATATCACAGACTTTGAATAAGAACCAAAAATTGTTCAAATAAATATAAAAACTTAAAATACAAAGCCATACACAGAAGCTACATTGGCAGGGAAAAAATCGTCTCACCACAAAAGGTGCAACTGTCCAGCAGAAAACCAACATAGCACTCAACAAGGCAGCTTTCCGCATTGCAATGAGTTCTTGCTCTCTTATCTCAAGGATACGCTTTTCAAAACTGGCTTCCCAAGCATAAAGTTTGATGATCTTGAAAGAAACAGAGACAAAAACAATGCAAATAGGAAAATAAGTCAATAAATGAGCATTGACTTTGAAGTCAAATGTTTGTCAGGGTACAGCTACCCTAGTGAGAAACAAATAGAGAATGTAGATATGCTCAACTGTTTGAAAAATGACAATAAATGACAACTCCATCAATAAAGACAGAACAAACACTGACATTTCGGTTATAACCCTTTGTCAGACAATAATCGAGGAATATTTAGATCTTAACATTTATTCAGGTATCACACAGTGTGATGTTAGAAGAATAACAGAAAGGAGGAAGATGGAAAGGAAAAGACAGTGATAATAAGAATGAGCTGAAGGGAAAAAAATGGAGAATACAAAGGGGAAGAACAAAAAAAAGAAGACCGTTTCTCATTTGTTGTCAAACGAAGGGTTATATAAAAAAACATCACATGTTTGTTCTGTCTTTATTAGTCGAGTTGTCATTTATTGTCATTTTTCACCTTTGATTTCACTCCACTGTGGCTCCTTTGTATTGTTAAACTGCTTATGTATTCTTTAAGAAAAAAACAAAACTTTTTTTGTTTGTTTGAATACTTCATCAACATCCACTGACAGTATATTTTATGATATATATATATGTATATAGACTCAATAGAGATGTCGAGCCAAATACCCACAAGGTCGAAAGTTAAAGCGTCTACTACCACCTCCACCTAGTTAAACGAATGATGTAAAATTAATTTTCAGCTGAGAATTGTTAGACAATCAATAATAACACTTTTCTATCATTATCACAATAATGTTCTATTGTTACATATCTTATTCATAATTACGCTCATTGTAAATTAAATAAACAAACTTGGTCTAAAACAAAAACTTGGTCTAAAACACACACTTGGTCTAAAACACACACTTGGTCTTAAACACACACTTGGTCTTAAACACACACTTGGTCTAAAACACACACCCTTGGTCTAAATCACACACCCTTGGTCTAAATAACACACACTTGGTCTAAATAACACACACTTGGTCTAAATCACACAAGCTTGGTCTAAATCACACATTTGGTCTAAATAACACACACTTGGTTTAAATCGCACACACTTGGTTAAATCACACACACTTGGTTTAAATCACACACGCATTTAAATCACACACACTTGGTCTAAATAACACACACTTGATCTAAATCACACACACTTGGTTTAAATCACACACACTTGGTTTAAATCACAGACAATTGGTTTAAATCACACACACTTGGTATAAATCACACACACTTGGTCTAAATAACACACACTTGATCTAAATCACACACACTTGGTTTAAATCACACACACTTGGTTTAAATCACACACACTTGGTCTAAATCACACACACTTGGTTTAAATCACACACACTTGGTTTAAATCACACACTTGGTTTAAATCACACAACTTGGTCTGAATCACAAACACCTGGTCTAAATCACACACGCTTGGTCTAAATAACACCCACTTGGTTTAAATCACACACACTTGGTTTAAATCACACACACTCAAAGAGTCCTGGGTTGTTGCTGCTTTTCGCAAATGTCACCAGGGCATCCATACTGACCTTGATTCCATTGAGTACCTCGTTCATGACCTTCATGCGCTCGTCTTTCAGTTCCAGGATTTTCTCCTCCAATCTGCCCAACATCGTGGTGATGAGACCATTAGCAGGAATCATCAAAATCAGAAAGCCTGCACCGCAAACATGGCAACCCTGTGAATACAAGTTTCATCAAAATCAGAAAGCCTGCACCAAACATGGCAACTCCTGTGAATACAAGTTTCATCAAAATCAGAAAGCCTGCACCGGCAAACATGGCAACTCCTGTGAATACAAGTGTTATAAAAATCACAGAAAATCTTCTCACTACTGAGGAAATTGCTGTAAAGTAATATGAGAAATACCTTGAAAGATATCAAACGTCGACAACAACAATATAACACAAGACAAAAAATTTAAAAAATCCATGAACATTTTTTTTTTGTTTTAAATCTGTGATCTACCCTACCCCCCTGGTCCAGGTAGGTGGATCGACTCCTAGTCCCATCGGAGACGGATGATAAAAAGAAGATCCTGCGTGCATGTAACAACACTCTGTTCACGTTAAAGATACCGTGGTTGTTTACAGGACAGTCCAGGAAAATTAAAAATCCTACCCGAAACCCTGAGATCATCTTAGTTGTAGATGTGGGTAAATCAAATAAATTTTTAAAGTCTTAAATCTGTGAGATTATTCAAGATTCTTAAACTCACTCAATCTTAGGTCTAGAACTCTTATCTTTTTTGCCAAAGCCTTGGGAATTTTTACCATTTTCTTTGAGGGGGGGTTCTATAGATCAGGACCTGACAAGACTAATTTTAGTTAATTTCTATACAGGTAGAGCTCTTCTTTCATTCTGTGTATGATAATTTGTAATGCCTCAAGCCATTCAACAGCTTTTGCGAGGGTGACAGGGGAAATACAGTTTTTATATTATCTGCGTTAAGGTAGTACACATAGTAGTGGAAGGCATACCCATAATATCAGCATGAGGGCTAAATGGGTAAGGAATACACTAGAAAGACAATAACCAAAAGGAAAACACAAAATACAACTAAAGATGAAATAAATTCCAGTAAGAAACTGAATCATTTATTAGATCTGTGAGCAGTGTGACAAAATTAAAGATTCTTAAATGCATATTAGCCCTTTTGGCTGCTATGTCAACATGCAACATATGTCTTTTTCAATGTGGATCCTAGTGCGTTGTCAAACTACAACAACGTACTGTTAAACTTATCAATGTGTTAAATTTATTCAACATCTTAGTATTGCTATACTATTGAATCAATAGTTACATCCCCTGCAACTTGCTGATGGCAGTTGCTGTTTACAGGATGAATGAAAGCAATGCCTTTGTTTGAGGTGTGTTGTGTATTATGTAAAACGTGTATATCGACAATGAAAGTCGCAAACTGTGCAAGTCTAAAATTAGAAATGCCTTTTTTTCTCTTTTTTAACATTGGGAAGCCCTTATGCTTCCTCTAGTTGGGATTCTGTGGTACAAGAACCAATAGAAACCCTTATAATAACCATATGAGCAGTTTGTGTATCCCTATTAGGTCTAATTTTTTACACTTGCAAACCCGCGTATGTCTGTGAAAATAGATTTTAAAAAGCAAGGCCTCATTTTGTTTGATTTTCTCAAAACATAAAAATTGGATCTACACAGTTCGTGACTTTCACTGTCTGTTTCCTTGAAAATTTCAGTCTGATTTTTGCGAAAATGTGAAATTTTCTCAAACCAGATTACTACTTAATTGAACTTCTAGATCTAGAAGCAGGGCTTAGCCCTAAAAACTTGGAAATACACAGGCAAGGTGTCAGCCTCCCAAACCAACAGAAAAAAAAAAATCCATCAAAAAGTAAGTTGATTTCTAAAACCTAACAAAAACAATGCTAAAAACATCAGCTGCGAGTCAGAACGTTTTATGGATGTTTTGTTTTGAGGGATGGTTTGTTTGTTTGTTTGGGGTTTTTTTCACCATAAAAGAAAGCTGACCTATAACATTGTACAGAAGATAAAGGCAGGTGATTATCTGGAGAGGGCTTGACCACAGGGCCCAAAAATTGACCATAATGTGTGCTATGTGGTCTGCATCCACAGACATCAAATTGACAACCTCTCCAACGGTTTGTTGTCCATAGTGAGAGCCTGAAATAATACAAAGGAGACAGTAATGTTGTCCACAGCACAGGGGAACACTGCTGAGAAAGGAGACAGTAATGTGTAGCTAGCTAAGTTACAGACAGTAATGTTACACTGCTGAGAAGTAAAGATTTTTCATGTTACTATGACAAACAAGTTTTTTAAATTTAAAATTCTCATGGTTATGTTTACATTGTCACCATGATGTGAGGATAACTGTTCTTGGCGTAGTTTTCGGGGATATTTATTGCTTTGGGTTCTTCTTTTTTTTGTGTGGAGAAGTTATTCTATCATTGTTTTTCTTTCTTTGCTCTTTTTTTCAACTTGAGGTGATTTGATTTGAATTATCCACATCCACAACTAAGGTGATTTCCAGGTTTTTGGTAGGATTTAACATTTTTCCAGACTGCCCTGTAGACACCCAAAAGGGATGTTTAACGTGCACAAATTGTTGTGATCTACATATGGTTTCTCCTTTTTATAATCGTCTATCTCTGATGGGACTAGGTGTCGATCCACCTATCTGGACCAGGGGGAAGATTTTGCCCGAATAAACTCGAGGAAAATTTTCAGCTGCTGGCGGGCTCAACCTATTACCTTTTGATTGAGTGGTCGACACCTTGCCTCCGGACTACAGAGTCCCCCAAATTGAGGTGCGTTGTAAAGGGAGTTTCTTTCAAGACCATTACGGTCCATAGAGCTGGAATTTGTCTAGTCTAACACAGGGTTTTTACTACCAAGCCAGGGCTTGAACCCATTTGCACCAGCGTGATTTGGTGAAATGCACGGCAAGTCTTGGCAAGAAGCTTTCTCTTTTCTTTAAATTACAGACACTTTCTTGGCACATCAATTTAAAGTGAACAATGAATGGTGAATGTCTTATGTCAATTACTTACTTTACAGACACATATCAATGGTAAAAGTTGCAAACCACGTAAGTCTAAAATTAATAACACCTTTTCCCCCCATTTTTGTTAACATTAGGAAGACCCTATCTTTCGTCTAGATAGGATTCCGTGGCACAAGAACCAATAGAAACCCATATAATAACAACCATTTGAGCAATCCATGCATCCCCATTGGATCTAGTTTTTAACACTTGCGAACCGTGGAAGTCTGTGAAAAAAGATTAAAAAGTGCATCATCATTTTCTTTGATTTTCTCAAAACATTCAAACTTGGACTTGCACGGTTTGTGACTTTCACATGGTCAATATCATTATTTATATTGAAATTCTTCAAAGTGTTGCAAAGTTTTTGTCTCACAGTCTTATCTTATGCTAATAGCCTTCTGGTGCACATGATAACACAAGTTGCGAGCCAAAATGATTACACTACCGATATTCTACAACAATACAGACATGTAATATAAACATTTGAAGGGATCAGTTTCAGGAGTGTGCCTATGTCCATTTTTGTGAAAAACCTGAGACAGAGAGATAATCCTAGGGAATAAAAGGAAATCATGCTTCCTGAAAAGTGTGACAATGATATGATGAAAATACATCACGTTTACAGCCGTTTGAAAGTTGGAATTCCCAGAGCGATCAGTGCCAAAGTCCATGTTTCCATGTTGTTGTTTTTTTTTTGGGGGGGGGGGGGGGGGGGGGGGCCATTTTTCTCTAACTGACATAATAGTAACTTACACACACTACTAAAATGACTCCTTTTATTTACTAATCGATGTTATACCTTTCGGAAGACAGCGGATACAATGACGGCCCTGAGCCTAAGTCCTAATGAGGTTGATAGATGAAGGACTTGATGGAAGAGCATGGATTGTAATGCAGTGGACAGGAAGAGGGTGGCTGCCAGTACAAATCCCTTCCAGGCCTGAATTGAAGAATTCTCAACAAAGGCTACTAAAGCACTGTTGTTTAAAAACACACAAAAAAACAAATAAACACAAGGCAAAGAGATAGTAATAGTCTTTGAACTCTTTGTATACATACAAACATAGCAAAAGCATTTTGCATGATGTGTATTATTGATGACTAAAAAAAATTAATTTCAAATGCAAGCCCTGTCTTTTAGTGCTAAAAGCAAGGCTTGGGTACTGTAACAAAACACACAAAATAAGAAGACAAGACAGATAATAAGAAGACAAGACAGATAATAAGAAGACAAGACAGATAATACGAAGACAAGACAGATAATAAGAAGACAAGACAGATAATAAGAAGACAAGACAGATAATAAGAAGACAAGACAGATAATAAGAAGACAAGACAAATATCTGACGCGTCGATAAGAGAATGTTTAGATTTCTTCTTCTTTCTTTCAAGGTGGTCAGAACAATTCCTTAGCCATGAATTTCTTGGTTAAAACAAAGTTTCATTATTTCACTTTTAAGAAGAATGAATGAAAGAAAATAAGAAATAGTGTTAGGTTTTGAGGTTAAATGAGAAACAACAGAGAAACAAACAAACAAAAATCAAGCATGACTTTAACAGCAACAAACCATTTCATGTTGTCTGTAATTAAGAAATTAATGTGTACAAAACTGCAGAGGATTGGGAAAGGGGCATAAACAACAACAATCCCCCTCCTCCGCCAAGAAAATAACAAAACCGCAAACCTTTCCAACATGCTTACAACTACACCGAAAGGTCACTAGGAGAACTCACCCTAATATAAACGGATTGCAGAGGATGAGGACGTCAGAGAACAATTTCAGACCTGACTCAGAAGATACTCAGTCCAAAACGTCTTGAATAAAATTTTTATCAGAGATGGATGCGAACCTTTTTGCTTCTTTTTCACATTTGTCGTCGCAGTTCTTTCATCTGTATACAACTGCCCGTAATCAGCGTTGAGAATCAACGGGCCTGTTTCAGAGTCACTAGGCTGATGGATCAGATTTGATGTCTTCTTCTTTGATCGTAATCTAAACGAGACGTAAAACAAGTGTATATGTGACCGCTGTTCAACTTCAACAACGATCAATTCATTTCATACAGCATTTCTATTATTTAAGAACCCCCCCATAAACTGTCCCTCATAGCTGGTTATCTTTTACAATCAGTCATCTATTTCAGCAGGTTTTAACAACGCCCACCATGGGCGTTGGTCTAGGAGTCGACCACTGTCTATTGTCTGCTGGCTGTATGGAGCATTACATACTCTAAAAAAGAACAACAACTTTACAATCGATATGGCGTCAGTGGCCAAGTGTTTAAGCTGCCGAATTGGGATCATGAGGTCCCTGGTTTGAATCCTAGCAAAGCTAGTTCCAATGTTGTGTTCCTTGGGAAAGTCGCTTAACACGCATTTTCTCTACTCGACCCAGGTGAAAATGGATACAACTAGCTTGGAGGTAAAAATCTGCATCAGACTAGCGTCCTGTCCAGAGGGTGATTACTATCACTGTTCTGTTTCACGCTATAGGAACCGGGATAAGCTCCGGCTCAATGTGCCGTCATGGCACTGAAAGAACTTAATCTAGAATAGGTTTCTTGATACTTCAATTTTAACACCCTGACTCACAGCATATAAAAACATTAAAACGTCAGCAGTAGCAATAGAGAAAATATAATAAATTGCTGTGATCATAAAAAATTAGTCTTTCCTTTCATCCAGCTTTTCAGTACAATTTTCTACATCTGGCTATCTTTTAACAGTCACAGATTCAATAAAATTGCCTATTCCAGTGGTTGGAAGCATAACAAATCTATTTAAAGACAAAACAAAGAAATAAAACTGTCTCAATGAAATTTATCCATAATTTACAATATGGCTGCCATTCATCAACCATTGATTGACAAATTACAACAACAACAAAACAAGCAAAACAATAACAAACATGCTACCCTACAAGAATTACAACTACTCATGGTTTTTTGTTTGTAGTCTAAGACAACATATGTGGTATCTCGATACACGCATTGCATTTAAGACTATGGAATTACAAGCAGCCCAAGACCACAGACTTCAAATAAGTTTAAACTGCTTTCTCAACCATTTTTGGCCAAAATTTAAAGCAAAATGGCCACAATTTTCATCTGCCAACTGATACATGCATAGAGCACTTCAAGCAAACATTACTGTCAATGATTAATAAAAAAAATTTTAAAATTAAATTACCAAGCTTGTTGCATTTGGAATGAAAATAATGATAATATAAAAGTAATAAAAAATTATGCCAACAATAATAGTAAAAGCATATCAGTTTATGCCAAAACTTGGATTGCTGGGTTATTGGAACCACTGTTTATTTGGAACAACTTCTGGAGAAAAATAAAAAAACAGTCTTTCTATACAAACTGGTTAATGGCAATGCTTATTTGTTTTTAAAGGATTTATAGGCTGTATCCCCGCACATATCGTTGATCACCCAGCAAGCCATTTCATTCAAAGTCCTTCACAACTCCAGGGGAGATACAGTACACAAGCCTGTTTGGCTTTCCGTACTAACACTCTAACAAGATCTTTCTCCTCCTATAACTGGGTACTCTTTCACACTTGAGGCAAGCGAGAAAGTAGAAAGTGAAGTACCTTTTGGACCTTTTACTCCATGCAGTGTGCCATTTGAACATGTTATGAAGCTACATCTGTTGAGCAATAATCTCTTTCAACTTTATTTGAATGTAATGAAAGATAATCTAGAGTTGTTGGCCTGAATGGGTAAAGGAAGAAGGTAACTCTGGCCCATTTATATTACAATCAACTCTTCAAATTTCCTTCCATTTTTTTTTTTTACACACTCCTTATTAAGAAAATACCTGCCCCACTACCTTCAAGAAATAAAAATATTGCTGACAATGCAACCAACCAATAAAAATATACACATGCACACACGCACTATTCTCACTCACTTTTCTCTAGCTATGGTAACGGCTTTATTCCATATGGCCATAAAGCGAGGGACGACTGTGGTTGACTGGTCTCTTGGATGAAGATCAAACATGGAGGCCTCTGTCAGAGGTTGTCTGTACCCACTGAACATGATTCTTGAAATGCAATATGATAAAATCATATGTAGCCACTGAAAATTCTCGAAATGCAATATGATAAAATCATATGTAGCCACTGAACATGATTCTCGAAATGCAATATGAAAAATCATATGCCCACTGAACATGATTCTCGAAAAATCATATGTAGCCACTGAACATGATTCTCGAAATGCAATATGATAAAATCATATGTACCCACTGAACATGATTCTTGAAATGCAATATGATAGAATCATCTGTAGCCACTGAACATGATTCTTGAAATGCAATATGATAAAATCATATGTACCCACTGAACATGATTCTTGAAATGCAATATGATAGAATCATCTGTACCCACTGAACATGATTCTTGAAATGCAAAATAGAATCATCTGTACCCACTGAACATGATTCTTGAAATGCAATATGATTCTTGAAAACATGATTCTTGAAATGCAATATGATAGAATCATCTGTACCCACGGAACAAGATTCTTGAAATGCAATATGATAGAATCATCTGTACCCACGGAACATGATTCTTGAAATGCAATATGATAGAATATTCTGTACCCACTGAACATGATTCTTGAAATGCAATATGATAGAATCATATGTACCCACTGAACATGATTCTTGAAAAGCAATATGATAGAATCATATATTACAATTATGTAAAGAAGAAAAAAGCGAAGAAAAATTATGACATGATTTGATTTATCCTTGTCTACAACTAAGGTGATCTGTGGGGGGGGGGGGGGGTTGGTAGGATTTTTAATTTTGCTAAGACTGCCCTGTAAACAGCTATGGGATCTTTAACGTGCACAGTGTTGTGATCTGCACACTGGGCCTCCTTTTATCATCCGTCTCCGATGGGACTAGGTGTCAATCCACCTACCTGGACCAGGGGGTAGATTTCACTCAAAACGCGAGAAAAATTTTCAACTGTTGGCGGGGCTTGAACCCACGACCTTTGGATTTAAAGACCGACACCTTGCCTCTAGACAACCAAGTCCCCAAGAAAAGTTACAGATATAAACTTTAAAATTTCTTTCTTCATGTAAATAACAAAATAAAATCTGAATCCATTTGACTGCTTGTTTCTAATATTCAACCTATTAAATACAACGTTGTAAAGGAGAAAAATTGACACAACTTATATCTTTTTACTGAAAAACAAAAACAGAAATAAAAGTACAGAATGTATATCAACATACGAGTTAAACCACATGAAAGACACTCTTGACGGAAAAGAGGCTTGAGTTTCTGGACTTGGCTTCTGTAGAAAAACAAAAACAAAAACAAAACATGAATTTTTTAAAATACTATATATCGTGAATGTACAAAAACGGCGTTTTTATTACAAAAAAAAAATTCTCAAAAAGTTAATAATATATTTTTAAACGACGTCATTCTATAACGAAATATGACAATAAGTGACAACTCCACTAATAAAGACAGAACAAACACGTGACGTTTCGGGTATAACCCTTCGTCAGACAACAAACAATGCCTCGGGAGACGCGTCCATTGGTGTCGGCAAAATGAGGTCGTCGTGTGTTGCCACATTTGGTGATTAACCGCCAATATGCTATTTTCTCCGTCAGTGTTAGGGTAATTTATGTCAAAATTTTGATTGTTTTTACCTACCCTCACCTACAAAATATTTTGTAAAAAAAAAGTATGTCATAAGGACATTTTTCTGCTATGAACTTGTAGATAAATGATCGTTCTACTCGATTATGCAAAGAACAGAAAATCAACATTTTGGTCCAAAACTCGCCAGTCCAGGTGCCCCCTCCTCTCCCCTTAATGTGCAGACTATTGTGATCTGAAAAAGAGACCTCCTTTTTATTGTCCATCTCTGGTGGATTTAGGTGTTAATCCACCTACCTGGACCAGGGGTGGGTTTTACTGGAAAAAAATCCAAAGAACGCTTTTCCACCTATTGGGCACAAACCCACAAATTTTTGGTTGAGAGGCCGACAACTTGCCTCAGGACCGGCGAGTCTCCCACACGCAACGGATAAGGGAAAAGGGGTGTCTTCAAGACAGAAAGCTTCACCTAAGGGCCTGTATTTTACATACCTTGATCGTCATAACAGAAGCAACAGGCTGTTCAGCAAAAAACTGGAGCAAAAACTCGACTAGAGTAAAGGCAAGACGGACTTGAAATGTAGTAAAAGTAAACATATCTGAGTCATATGTCTGGGGGGAGAAAAAAAAAACCAACATATGTAAATTTGAAAGAAAGACCAACAGTATACCGTCCTTCAACAATTTTCTCTGAGATAAATTAAGAATAGAAAGATATTAATGTTCAGGGAAAGCAAGAAAATGATACGGAGCCCCAACAATATTTAGCATTCAAGAATATCATGTAAAATATGTAATATTAAAAAAATTCCACATTTCTGTGAATCCTATCCAATCTATCTCTCACTCTATCTGTTTGTCTACCTAGATATATACATATATATTTAAAGATAGATACATATACATATAAACAGCCGAAGCCATCTAAAAACATGCCGCTTCACATGTAAAGGCATTTCAATTAAACCAGATGTGTAGATGATCAAAACACGTCTCTCAGATGTAATAAATGGGGGCTGATATCCAACTTTCTCCTGCCAGACAGCTGGAGTTTATTTCCCAGACAGCAAGGAGTTTAATGGTGAATCATCCAGCTGCCAGACAGCAAGGAGTTTATTTCATCCACCTAAAACAATGGTCGCTGTCTAGTACAGGCCGTTAATGGTGAATCTAACTCTACCTGCCAGACAACAAGGAGTTTATTTCATCCACCTGTGCCAAACAATGCAAACAATGGACAGCAAGGAGTTTATTTCATCCAGCTGTCTAGTACAGGCCGTTAATGGTGAATCTAACTCTACCTGCCAGACAGCAAGGAGTTTATTTCATCCAGCTGTTCCAAGCAAACAATGGTCACTGTCTAGTACAGGCCGTTAATGGTGAATCTTACTCTACCTGCCAGACAGCAAGGAGTTTACTTCATCCACCTGTTCCAAGAAGCAAGGAGTTTATTTCAAACAGACAGCAAGGAGTCCATGTGCCAAGCAAACAATGGTCACTGTCTAGTACAGGCCGTTAACGGTGAATCTTACTCTACCTGCCAGACAGGGCGGCGTTATGATGCACAATGTTTCACATTGGCGAAACAAAAGATGGTCTAAATTCATCATTGGTTCACGTATACGTTACAAAGTCAACTGAGGTTAATCGCTGTCAATCAAATCAAAGATGTGTGCCTAGAAACTTTCATTGATTTGTTCCATTTGCATGCTTGTCAGGTAGAACTGGATGGCCATTGGCTACATAGAGTTCCGTCCACTTACCACTAAAGTCTGCCCACTAGCACAATTTTATCAATCTCCCAAAGGGTGTGTACTTCGATCGCTACTGTTGTATACATAAGCCCATGATATTAGGAAAAGCTGTCAAAGTCATATTTACAAAACAGAAGCATCATTTAGATATCACAGAAAATGTCGTTTTCATAGTCAAGTCACTAAACTCAAACTCCACGTATGTCCTTACAAAGATAATAATATGATAAACAACAAAAGCATTAAATTCAAAGCCTTCCTTGTAAACAAAAACAAGCGATACACCCTATGAGATCAACATTCAATATTCTTTAAAATTCCATTTTTGTGATTATGATTTATCCATGAACTCTTCAATGACAATTCAATGAAATTATAAAATGCATCCCCTTCAACAGAAAACACTCTTAATGACTTGCTTGTAAATAAATAAATAAAGAGAGAAAGAAGGAAAGAAAGAAGGAAAGGAAGAAAGAAGGAAATAAAAAAGGAAGGAAAGAAAGAAAGAAGAAAAAAAGGAAGGAAAGAAAGGAAGAAGGAATGAAAGAAAAAGAGAAAGAAAGAAATACAAGGAGTAAATAAGTTGTAATCTACACATAAACTTTCCAAAGCGGTTGCAGCATGCACAGTTATTTTAAATAAGTAGCTCAGAGGAAGGAAAACTAACCTCAAATTCCATAAATGTGTAGAAAGGAATGACGGAAGCAATAAGCTGAAGGGCCCAAAAAGACAAACAGAACCCCAGACGTGACAAAACGCTTTCTTCTTTCGGCAACAGTAAAACCAAATGCCAAGATCTGTTGTTTCAAAATTGGGATAAAAGAAAACAATTATCATTTATACAATACAAGCATGCCCATAAATAATGTTGGATTATCCTTTCTCTTTATTATAAAGCTGGGGGTCTCTTGAACTTTGACTACGATTAACTCAAAAACCACTGTATGGGATACGGGTCATATCAAGTACGATTATTAGATCAAATAAGTACTTGATACTAAAATTACGTGGGCTCTTTGAGTAGTACTCGATACTGATGCTACGCAGGCTTGTTAATGTAATGACCGGAAATCATGAAAAAGTAAATCTAGTGACAATAACAAATTTCATAGATTGCAGGCAAAAATAATCTTTTTCCAATCAAAAATACTGATTTGATCCAATAGTTTATTCACGAAGAACCTAAAGCATAAGCAGGCTATTTGAAATCTACATGGTTGTGGGTGCAGTAGTTTCTGAGATAAGCAGCCTAAGTTAGAGACACTCAGCCTTATAGATATTTTACGAAAGACAAAAGTCATTGTCTAAAATATTATTTCATTAAAATATTCCTCATTAAAAATGCAAGAGAAAGGTGTTTACCAACGCAAGCATAAAAATTCTGTAGATATAGAGAAAACATTTCAGTATAAAATGTGATACTCACCAGAGATAAAATTTGTATCAAAGGAGAAAATACATCTGCCTTGAGGTACTGGTGAAAGTCGTCCGAGGACTTGGAAGACAGTACATTGAGGAGTTTGCATATCCACAGAATGATGATAAGCATAAGAAAAAGCTGTGTTTGAGAAGAGGAAAGGAAAAAAACAAAAACACAAAGATGAAACTATTATCAAATGATATGAATGATTATTATTGTAAGAACGCAATTCAATTAGTTAAAATTTACCCAGTCCACCATAAGCGGTGATTTCAGGGTGAATTAAAGGAAAGAAGTAAGAATCCACAAAAAAACTGATCAACTAAACTAACAGGTCTGGCCTGCTTCACTGATCACTTCCCACACCTCTGACTAGTGACCGGCAACAGATGTGGGATTTGACCATCGCGTATCGCAATATAAGGACCATCGTGACTGACTGAGCTCAATTGAAAGTGGAACAAGAACTTTTCATTTGTTTGGCATTTAACTTTTATGATTAGCCAGTAAACCTGCACTATGCTTGACCAACAGAAAGCAACTTCTTTGGATAAATTCAACACATGCCCTCTGTCAAGACACACATTTACATGAACTGTAAATCTATTGGTCCTCCCATTTCAATACTATTAGAGTGACAAGCATTTATCTGGGTGCATGTGTAATACTGACCAATGACGAAATGAGAGAGAGAGAGAGAGAGAGAGAGAGAGAGAGAGAGGGAGGGAGAGAGAGAGAGAGAGAGGAGAGAGAGAGAAAGACAGAGGGAGGGAGGGAGGGAGGGAGGGAGACAGAGAGACAGAAAGACAGACAGAGAGAGAGAGACAGACAGACAGACAGACAGAGAGGAAAGAGAGACAGACAGACAGACAGACAGACAGACAGACAGACAGACAGAGAGAGAGAGAGAGAGAGAGAGAGAGAGAGAGAGAGAGAGACAGAGAGAGACAGACAGACAGACAGACAGACAGACAGGCAGACAGACAGACAGAGACAGAGAAAAAGAGAGAACTCGAGCTGAAATGAAAATGTCTCACTCTATACAAATCAAGCCTGATTGGGTCTAAGTAGAGGGGAAGTTTAAACACCAGATGCCCAAATTGACACCTGCATGTCAGCATGTTTTTCGAATGGCAGTCCAGAATCTTAGCTGACCAGGCTAGGTGGCAAAAAGATCATTCCTTCTTTATGTCGGAGATCTTACATTGCTTAAAAGCCACAGACATTGAATTGATGGTTTGCATGTTAGTGATGAATAAAACTGAGGCTGCCACATGCTCTTACTGACCAACAAGAAAGAGATAAGAAAGGGAAGTTTCCCCAAAGTCTGTCCTTTGACAAATGATTCACACCAAGATATAGAAATCATCTCAACCATCCACTTTCCCCGCCCTTTACTTGTAATTTGAACGGATTACGTCTTTATGCGACCATAGAAGCTTTTGAAACATGGACATCTGCTAACTTTTTGTCAAGACATAAGAAAATTGCAAGCTCTTGTAAAGACTGATGGGTCAATAATGCGTAGGAGAGGATGGGGTGTATATGTGTCGAGGGGGGGGGGGGGGGTGGTGGAATGCACTTTGATGGGTTGAAATCATTTCTGTATTGACTTTCTAATTTCACACAATGTATTGCTGACATGTAGAATTATGAGAGCCCGAAAAACACGCGGCTTTCAGCGGGGAGTGTGCCGAATTACAATGCTTTTGAACAATAAGGAAACATTCCAATGCAGTGCATATAACACATTACATCACTTATTGAGGAAACAAATCTATGTCGGACTAATTTACCTTCTCATCTATCTTTCAAAAAATTGCTTTTATTATATAACAATAAACACGTAACGCCATGACTACAAAATACTCAACTCTACACAGTGCTAGGCTAGCGATTGAAGGACAAGATGTCAATCATCCGGTCAGAGCCAGTCTTACCTTCCCTTCATGTTCAACGACAGGGCAGCCTGGGTGGTGATGGCCAGGGCTACAAGACGCGCTCTGTGGGGTTATTACATAACATGAGCAATAAATGCGTAACCTTCCCCACTAACGCCTTGACTAAGACATATATGCTAGCTGTACAGCGCTTTAGGTAGTAAAAAGGGGTGTCAACCACATGGTCACATGTCCAGTGCTGGCTTCACGGTCCATGGCAGACCTTCTCTGGCTGGAAGTGATCAGGGCAACAAGCTTTTCTTTGGTTAAATTCCTTGGAAAAAGAAGACAATTAACATTTTATACATTTTCCCATTCAACCCAGGAGCAAATTAGTACCAGCATCAGCTGTAGAGCAGAACCTGCAAAAGACTCTAGCTTTCTGTCCAAAAGGTAATTTTAACGTATCAATTATATCCATTCTGTTTCATGTCATAGAAACCAGAATTCATTCCGACCCGACTCTGTGCACTGGAACAATCTTGCAAGACCATCACTTTTCCTTCAGTCAAAGAAGAATAGCTGAAATATTAAGCTCACCGCTTCTTCACTAACTTGGGACCATTTCAAACATTGACCTTGGTGAAGCAGTAAAGTTCCTTCAATGTCGTTATGGCAGATGGAGCCGGGGCCCACCCCGGTTTCAATAGTGTGAAGCGGAACAGGTGATAAAAATCACCTCACAGACCGGATGCTAGTCTGCCGCAGGTTGTTACTCCCAAGCTAGAGCTTGTACCCATTTGCCCCTGGGTTAAGTGAGGCATGTTAAGTGTCTTTCGCAAGAAACTCAACGTCTGAACTAGCTTTGCCAGGACCTCATCATCCCCAGTCCAGCAGCCTAAGCACTCAGCCACTGATGCCATCATTGCCCTTGAGTCTTTGAAAAGATTTGATAAATTCTGTACACACATCCACCATCAACATGACACTATGTCATCAAGTTTTTTAAATCTTAAAATCATAGTTTCTTCTAAACATCCAAGAGGAAGGCACGACTATAACATTTTCCCTCACAAGATCTAACTGCACATGAGTATCATATTGCAGCTGGGAGACAAGCATATCCAAAAGGCAACAGAAGGAGACTAGATAACAGGATCAGCACAGACTTTTCAAATTGAAATACAGACTCTGACCATACAAAGTTATTCTTACTTCCACAACATCCCTAACATAAAAAAAGAAAGCCACACCGATAATTCAACTCGAGTTAAAGGTAAATAATGAGAAGTTTGCCGGTCACTGGCTTTTCTAGCGACTAACGACAATTAGTTTTGCAAACTCAAAATGGCGTCTCCAGACTTTCGCCTGAATATTTCTACGTCTCTGTCGTTGACTTAGAAGGGTTTCTTTAAAAACAAAAATTACAATTTACCGTCATATACATACTTTTCAAGGTAAACACACTTATGTACCCAAAAGCCACAAAAAAAACCCACATACTAAATATGTTTTTTTATGTACTGGTCGGCAGCAATGCAAGACAGTAACAAAAAAAACATAAGTCAAACCAAAGTGTGAGATACCTACCAGTTTCAATAAAAATATTTTGCTAAATGTGTTCCGTGAGGCTCTGACAGGGGACTGTGCCAAATACCAGGTGTAAAATGGAGCCAACAGCCACAGAAAGCCACAGGGGCCAAGTGTGAGAACTGTATCTTGAAAACATTGAGTGAACTGAGGCCAGGAGCCGTTCAAAGTAAGCTCCTCATCCTGGTCATAGAGGAAAAAAGAAGACGGTGGGAGATTATCACATGGTCATATTTGATTCATTCATTGATTGAAATTTACAACGTCCACCATAAGTGGTGATCTCAGAGTGAATTAAGAAAGAGGAAACAGTAAGATGAAAGATACTTAAGTGAAAGAATGAAAGGAAAGAAATAGGCACTACCAGCAGTACCCGTCACCTGCCAACTTCATGGTCATGAATCTTCTACTTAAGATTTGTTTCTTTGAAATTTACCCTGTTCACCATTGCGGTGATCTCAGGATGAATTAAAAGGAAACAGCAAGGTGAAAGATAAGTGAAAAAGAAGGCAGGAAAGAAGTAGGACCTACCAGTAGCCAGTAGCAACCGCCAACTGCCGGCTCTACCTAAGAAAATAGGCTTCTTACATTTGATGAGAATGTAAAGATGCTATGATAAATAAATACAAAAACGATAATGGGCATTGCATGCTGTAGAAGGAAGTAGCAAAATATATTAAAATCATTTTTAAGACACATATAAGGTACTCATGATATCCATCATCAGCAAACCTATGAACTCAATCTTAAAAGGCCATTGACATGACAACATGAATTGTTTATATTACAGTAAGAATACCATAATACATATATATATATATATAATAATAATAAAGAAGAATCAAGATCATTGAGTTTTGAACGGGAGAAAGTAAATTAATTTAAAATGGTGC